>JARHVA010006190.1:222500-297500 GCA_037957365.1 Torreya grandis | reverse complement strand
AATACCAAGATGCAAAATATTTAAAATGTTCAGATGTTAATACACAATTATATATTTCAAATATTATACAACATTTATTTTTAGATAAGTGACTTGAAAACTACATCTCTTATTTTAAAGGGGGCAATCAAAGTGGAATTTCTTTGAGGATTCAAACCCTCATGAGTAGAAATTTTTAAATTTTCACAATATGGTTCATAATTAAAGCATACGAGCATCTAACATGTACTCATCCTTATAGTTACAAGTTATTAAACTACAAATAGTTAAAATATTACAAGTTTCAAAAGGTCCAAGTTCAAATAAAATTAAATATAAATATCAAATAGATACATGGGCATGATATTGGCTAATTTTCTCTTATTTTACAAATTAAAAAATAATAGCACTTCAATTTTCAAAGTTCCAAAGGTTGTTTTTAGAATATTAGTTTACTAATTCATAGTCCACAAAGTTTTACATGCACCCAATATTAAATAATTGTTGCAATAGTATATAAGGCTAATTTTAGGTTCTCATAAACATTTAATCATTTCCTCCACCATAATGTGTTAGATGTAATGGACTATGCCTCATGAAAGCTATAAATGTATCCATCATGTTTGATCGTTGTAAATGAGTGTATTACATTTTTCATGGTCATATCAGAGTAAGATATTCTAATTGATCAACAACATTCAAATGAAGAAGTTTTCAAGAGAGAAGGAAAAAAAGGTGTATCCCCATGGCACTCTCTTACTCTAAGATTATTCATTCAAATATTTTTTTGATCATGGTATAAGATTAAAACAATAGAGAAGAAAGAGGATCCCATGCACTCTCACTTTATTGATTCAATCCTTCTTTTGATTTATTAGGAGAGAGAACAAAGAAAGGAAGATTTTTCAGAAGATCACAAAATTTTATTTTCATAAAATTATGTCTACCTTGCATAAGGTTTTTATCCTCACAAAAGTGTTTGATTAATAGAGTTATTTCATGGCTTGAAAGTCAAATTTGAGAGCTTTATGAAAATTAGTCTCAATAAAGATTTTTAATAGTAACAAAGGAAAAATTACAATCTAAAGACCCTACAAACCTAAATTTTGATGATTTTTTAACGTATGCCTTATAAAAAAAATCTTTCTAAGGAAATCATGTTGAATATAATATTGTAACGGTATTATATTGTCCTCTTGTACATTATTTTAATATTCTGCATATAATAAAATTCTAATATTTCAAACATTGTAAACTTCCATTTCCTTGAAAATCAAAACACTTTTGAACAAAAAACAAGCTCAGAAGAAGATTCTCAAATCTTATTTGTAGAATTCAGCATAAGCAATGCCTCTAGTTCATGTTTATGGTTCATGTCGCCACACTTGAACTACTACATATATATCTTGATATAGATACAATAATTACATCTATGAAATCATCCATAAAAATTGTTAGGGAGTAATAAGGCAAATAGTTTCATTCAACCCTCCCTCTATTTCATATTTTTCAGTATAATTAAGCATAAATCTTGACATGTAGAATATTTGAATATATATGCAAGTTATACCCACATACAAGGATTTACACTAAGAATGTGCCCTTGATTGGAAAAATCCTTTTCACTTACTATGTTTATACCACATACCATTGTGTGCTCACGTACATTAACATATATTTTATGCGCTACTAAGTATATATAAAGGATGATCTTCTTCCTTACACCACTGATTATATAAAAAGGGTGTGTATATTGAAATAAAAATGTATACACACATATTCACATGCATGCATATACATATACACATATGTATACACACACACACAAAAGAGAACCTATTTAGAGTGATAAGGAACAATCCATATACATTTGTTAGATTATTCACAATGCCTAGATTTGGATAAGGATTTGTTTTCTAGGACTTTGAATTCTTCTAGGTGACACATAAATAGTATTAAATACTAATTAACAAACACATCTATAATTTGATGACACATGGTCAGTTGTTAATGGCTTATTGACCCAACATGAAATAGATGTTGATCAGTAGTGAAATTTTGACAATTCCAACCAAAAGGCAAAGTTTATATTCATGTTCAAAGTCTTGGATGAATTAAAACCTTATAGTCAAAATTATACTAAAAACAAGGATGATTAGGAAAACTTCAAGTCTATCTAGAAGGCAAAAAAATTAAAATCATATTTTGCATTTGTAAAGCTAACTACATTGTTTAAAATGAAAACTAGAACAACAATTAGAAGCTTTCTATGTAGAGTTGAAATTATTTGAGCCTTAGTCAATGTGAAACAATAATAGGTGACTCTTTGGTACCAATTTTCATAAGAGTGATGTCCCATGATACATAATTTGTATGACCATGTTGAATGTCATAGGAGAAAAACTAACATTTGAAGAATCAGTGATCATGTTTCAACAAGAATAAGACAACAAAATATTAAAGGAAGAAAATGATGATAATTCCCTTGCATCACATTAGAATGGTAATAATCCCATGGATGTTTTAAAATAGTTACCTACGTAGACCAATAGACAAAAGTAACAAGGGAATAAATCATGGTCCACTAAAATATATATATAATTTGTGGAAAATTTGACATTATTTGAAACATATTTGTTATAATATATTCACATAAGGATCATATTATCATAAGGCCACTTCAAAACATTCCCCATAGGCAAAAAATAACAATCAAAACACTAATGGAAATATAAATTTTCCAAAACACAACAATATGGGAATGTTAGAGTAGAAAATCAATCTTCAAAGAAGGAGGATGCTTTTTCCACTTACACACATGAAGAGATTAGTATTATAAAAATATTTTGGTATGAGGATTGTAGTGTGGTAAGCCATATGACCAATTGAAAGGAGTGGCACATCACATTGAACCAAACAATGTCATAGGGCAATGTTTCTATTACAAATGATTCATATTACTTTATTTAAGGCCATGTTAATATTGACTTATAGCTTCGAAAGAAAAATGCACATTCCAAGACATGTTGTATGTTCCAAGACTCACTAAACACCTATTATGTATCAATAAACTACTAGATCACAACCTGAAGGTTGATTTTGATCAAAAAGAGGGTCAAAATGTTTTCCTTATAGAAAAAATCTAGAGGCTCCACAGTCATTATGAGAGCATAAAATATTGGAAAAAATAGCTTGATGATGTTAACAATGACCATTAGGGGTTTTTAGTAAAGTACACAAACATAATGTATGTATGGCATAGAAGATATGGATACTTTAGTTACGGATACCTAATTTCATTAAGTAGACATAACATGATCAGAGGCCTTCACTTAAGAAATATTATAATATTTATTCTAGTTACTTCATTATAAAAGAAAGAGAGTTTCATTTGGTATAAGTGAATATCAAGCTACTAATACATTTTATCTGGTGCACACAAATTTATGTGGACATGTGACTCCCATTCATAAATGATACAAGTATTTTCATCTCTTCAGTGATTAATACTCACTAAATATGTGTGTAGATCTGTTAAAGACTAAAAATTAGGGCTTCCAAATCTTCAAAGAATTCTTGACCACTATGGAAAACTAAATTGGTAAAATAATTAAGGACCTCCACTTAGATTAGTGGGAATACACTGATAAAGAGTTTTCATCATAACTCAAAGTAAATGTGATAAATCATCAATTCATTGTTCCATATACACCACAATAATATGGGGTTATAAAATTATGTAACCATCTAATTTTAAATATGTTTAGAATCATGGTTGAGGACACACTATTCTCCAATTCATTTTCCATAGAGGCATGTCACACAATGGTCTACCTACTAAATAGGTCCCACATAAAATCTATGTATTACATCACATGACATGAAGCTTGGACTGGAAACAAATGGAAGGTTTCACATTTTTTAGTTTTTTATTTCAAGGTATACATGCATATTGGGAAAAATAAAAGGAATAGTGTATACAATACACCTTCCAAACATAAGCACATGATACATGTGTCACACCTATAAATTTTTCAAATGGTGATAGTTTTGGTGACATTGATTATGGTCAACCAAGACCTCCAACACCACCACTAATTGAATAATGTATTCCCATGTGGTATACTCATAAATCGTGAGATGATAAATTAGGTGGATTCCTTGACACATATATTTCAAGACTAAATACTTGAAACATGACCCATGAAGATGTAAGCATGGCCCTTATGATCATAATGTTATAAACATGTGAACCCTCTATAGTAAGATAATTCCAATAGGCATAACATTATAAACATGACATGGATGTATAATATGAGTCATTGATGAAAAATAAAACTTGTCATCTTATTGATCTTCCACCAAGGAAAAAGCTCATCATATGTAAATGGATATTTAAGATGAAGTGCAAGGAAAATGGTAGAATACATATATAAAAGGTGGGACTTCTAGTAAATGGATATGCTAAAAAATAAGGCATTGATTGTGAGGATACCTTTACTTCCACAATCAATATTAAAAAAAAGCATGATTATATTTGATATGGTTAGACATTTTGGATTTAACATTCA
Source organism: Torreya grandis (assembly GCA_037957365.1). Taxonomy (NCBI): domain Eukaryota; kingdom Viridiplantae; phylum Streptophyta; class Pinopsida; order Cupressales; family Taxaceae; genus Torreya; species Torreya grandis. The sequence continues at coordinate 292,950 of JARHVA010006190.1, read as the reverse complement.
TCATATGGAAAAATATTTATTTATTGAATGGATATCTAGATGAAGATTTATATGAGACACAACCAAAAGGATATGTCAAACAAGTTCATGAATATAAAGTATGTATACTTACCATTTCATTGTATGGTCTCAAATGGGATCCTAGATCCCAGTATATAATAATAAATGAGCATATTATACAACATAAATTTTAAATCCATATGATCCTAATGTCTATGTCGAACAACAAGGGGGGTTAGAAGCGTTGGGGAGAGTAGGATTGTTGTACTTTTGTTTATGTTAACAATCTAGTCATTACTACTAATTCAATTAATATGATAGATGATAATAAGAGTCATATAAAGTGATTATTTATCATGATATATCTTGGGCTACTACACTACTATCTTAAACTAGAATTTTGGTAAAAAGGAACAATATATTTATGTGCCCCATGAAATATATCAAGACATACATCAAGAAATGTTATATGATGATTTATAAATAAATGGCCACACATGTAGAGAAATGCTTCACTATCTCATGCATATCCATCACCATTGCTAGATTACATTATTTATTAATAGTTGATTTAGTGTCTCATCTATCTCACCTAGACTAGGCCATATATTAGATATGTTGTTAGTTATCTTTCATTATTCATGAAGGAACCCAAGGTAAGTCACCATAAAGAAGATACTAAGATGTTGAGATATTTTCAAGGAAGAATTGAATATTCTCTAATTTATAAAAATAATGAAAAATTATTCTTGATAGCATACACAAACACAAATCATGCAAAATCTATTAATGACAAAAATTAACTTCTAGTTTGTATTATATTTTAGATTTAGTCTGATATCAAGGGGGAGAAATAAGTAGGATCATGTTTCATTTTTTATATAGAAGCAAAATTTTATAATGCATGAGCTGTCTATGAAGTTATATACATTTGTCTCATTGTTGTAAGATTGGGACTAACACAGGTTCAGTTAACAATTATATGATATGACAAAAAAGGTTTTTTGAAAATTTTCAATAACTAGTTTTTCATAGCATATGAATAACATTGAAGTTAATATACATTTAATATATGAACATGTTAAAAAAAAAAACATAAATATCTAGTATTTCCCCACTAAAGATCAATTTGTAAATGTCTTCACAAAATAACATGCATGTGATAAGTTTAAGTCATTTAAAAAAACTTATCTTGTAACATTAAGATTATGATAGATTAATAGGGGATTTTAGAATTATAGCTTACTATCTCATAGTCTAAGAAATTTTAAGTAAACCTAATATTAAATAATTGGTGCATTGGTAAATAATTGTAGTTTTAGGTCATTGCAAACATTTAATATTTTCTTCCATGATAATGTGTTAGGTGTGATGGAATATGGCTCATGAAGCCTAAAAATGTAACCTTCATGTTTGGTCAATGTAAATGAGCATATTAAATATTTTAGTAGCAAATTTAAAAATTAATTCTAGATCTCTCTATAGTGGTATGACTCATATAGTGACAAGTGGACCATGTTATAGTTTACTGATGCTCAACATCTATGGATACAATTTTGAAAAACTAGTTCATTGTTTCATTATTTTTATTTTACTTTTATCACAATAATATAGTGACACTCAATGGTTAGAACTTTACCCTTCCTAAGAGTTAAATTCATAAGGGAAAAAAATTCTATGAATAGCTTAAAAGATTCAGTCATTTGAACTTTATCATTCTCATTTTTTCCACAAGATCTAACCCTACAAGTTGGGATGGTTATAACATAAATAAACCAAATGGGCTACCACTAAACCTATTACCACTATCATAATTATTTTTTATTTATAGCTAGGAAGCTAACAAGTTTGAAATAACCATATCTTCATTCCAATTTCTCATACAAGGGAGCATGCACTTCTCCACTTTAAGGATTATAGATAAATTAGGCCACCTACTCTGTCAAGTGTATACTTTCCTTGATCTCATTTTTGAATTTTTGAAGTTCAAGTTTCAAATTTTTGAACTTCAATTTTCATATATTTAATCTTAAAATATTAACAACTAATTTTAGTGACATTATTGCATTCTTTAGATTGAGGTATATTTTACAAGCAAGCTTCACATTAGAGTAAAAAATGTGTATCCACACTTAATTTTTAATCTTATTTAATCTAATAATTTCACTTCATTACATCAATAGAATAAAATGGGGTGAAATATATATGCATAAGAATAATAATTAAGTTCTTTACAATGTTTGACCTTGACATCTTTACCTCACTTGGTCTATCCATATTTTCACCAAATAGAGTTTTATATGAGAGCCTTAAAAATGTTATTAATTATCTTAAAAAATATTTAAACATCATTAAAACCCTTTATTTTTATTATATATTCTACCATTTAAATTTCAAGAGTTTTTGCCCATGTCAGACAAGACTATATTAGCTAGATAAGACCACTAGCCAACCTTGTCCCCTAATGCACCCTTTTTGAAAGTACTCCAATGAATAATTTTTTCCTTTGAAATGTGCCATAAAGCATACCTCAATCTTTTGGAAAGGTTAGTTAGTGAAAATATTTTAAAGATTACCCTATAAAAACTCATAAATGAATTCACTTGAAACCCCTTAGAAAGTTGATTTCAAATTACTACACATTGAGAAAAATAACAGTATTTCTTACAATTTCAATTATTATAATTTATAAAAGATATATGCTATGTTTAAGTTTTATTTGTTATAGTTCAAGGGAATCAATTATCAAGAATTGAAATAAATCTTATATGTACTTACATATAATTGCATAGTCATTGGTCACATTATTACCATATGAAGGAGAACTACATCTCTAGGATGCCCATTTGGGTTATTTAATAAACACATAGATTACATAGGGTTTTCTAAGGGTAGCATAGATATTATCCTTACACTACATTCCCATTTTCCATTTGATATCCTATTTGGTTCATGTGTAAGAACTAGGTTTTAATTTTACATGACTTTGTGCTTATTCATTCCTCACATAGAATTATAAAACCATGTCAAGTAGTCATATGGACCCAAATCAAAATTTCATTTGTGTATTCATTTTGAACACTATCATGGCCAAAGGACAAGGCCATGTTTTGGCTCTATCCTCATAATGCACACTTATCCCAGTATATCAAACCTTTTTGAATACAAGTGCAATGAAATTCATAGATCATTTTTTTATATCAATTTATCACCCATGACCAATGTTAATATTCTAAAAAATAGATATAAGGTATATTTTCATATCCCTAGGCTTGTTTACTATTTTTAGAAAGTTTATAATTATGTAAAATTTTCTAGCATATTGTATTTTAATACTAGACCTTTAAATTCCAAATTTTTTATTTCAATAGTTTAATATCTATTTATTTGACCTTATTTCAATTCAAAATAGATTAAAAAACATATTACACTACCTTACATGTGAATTTTTGATATATGCTTCCCTTTATGGATTGATTTCCACATATCAGATCTAATTCTCATATTTTTATGTGTTCATGATTACTTTATCCTTAGCTCTAAATTAAATCATTTTTCTCATCTTTACATCTTATGCTAATCTAGAGGACTAGATATAAATTTCCTAATAATAAAACTATTTTATTGATTGGTGCTACTAGTAATCTAATTAAACTTAATTGTTTTGGTGCTCATGCTTATTTAGTTTAAAAATTGAAAACTTTTAGTGATGCCCATGTTTCTTCTATTTTTGATAATGACACTCATTATATTTTTTATGATGAAGCACATGGTTTGAATGTTTTTAATACTTGTGATGATAATAAAAATACTTGTAATGAAAATTATTTAAATGACAATTTTGAAGCAAAATGTGAGACTATGAGTGAAACTATTTTTGATATTTATTTTTTGATGATCCAAAATCAAATTGATGATATGAAATATGTGTTAGTAAATAATGAAATAAAATAAATTTGGTTAAGGAACATACACCTAAGAGTAAAATATTACCAATCATCTTTTTAATGTGTCTAATTCACCTACTAGAGACTCTCTTTATACATCAGGTCGTGAAGTGAGTGCTCCTAGTCATTGTACACACTATGTATATATTATATACTACCTTAGACTTGTACACTTAAAAATAAATATCATGGATATACCTTTAGCTCTTAAACCTTCTTAATTCTGAAAGGCTCACATACACTCTTTGTGCCTATTTATTATCACTTAGTATGACCGATGTTATTATGATGACTTAAATTTTCCATCATACTCAAAATTATATAAACCTACTTGTCTTCTATTTTAAAAACTTAAGGTCATGTGCCTAATTTTTAGCTACCCAAACACCTGTGTTTTAGTAATATGTATATGTCAACGTAAGTGTCTTATCTTGAAATAAGTTGGCATTACCCTAAAGTCATAAAATTTAGAAATTAAATGTATCCCTATGGTCATCCTAAATGATTTTATGTGATATATTCTCTAAAAGGATTGGTATATATACATAATCAATCCTCATTAATTCCTCACCTAGTAACTTCTTACCTCTCACAAGGCAACTTATTTAAAAATTTAAAAGCACTCAAGTGAGCAAAGCTTCCCTATTTTACCCTATTTCCATATCAGTCATAATGACATCATATATATAGGTCTAAAGTACTAAAGGAACATCACATGAATCATAATTTCCAAGTTACAATCTAGGTCACTCTATGTACATTCTTGTCACACATTGAATCCTTATGTACACATAATATAGCATATATAAAATAACTACATAATTTTGAGTCCCTTTTCGGAGTATTGGCTATATAGGTAGTGATTATTGATAGGTGGGGCTTTTGGGTAGCTCGACACCATGAGCCCATAAACCCATTTCATTTTAGCATATTGTTGTAAATACCTTAGGTTATGACTAAGTTATATTACCTATGCATTGGTTATAGTGGTTTTAACCACTTGGGTAAATAAGTTAGTTTATTCTTGAAACTTAGGTATTATACGCTACCTGATGATTGTTATTTCACCCACCTCCTATATTCTCAAGTACTTATTTTATGGCTATTTAATATGCTCATCATGTATTATTTAGTATGTTGGCTATTTTATTTGTTCATTTCTTTTACTGAATATGATATGGTCTCAGAGCTTGTAGTGTAGGAAGTTTAGGATAGAGCCTCTGGAGTGAGAGAGGGCTGACTTGTTAGAGAGGAGTGTGAAGTACCCGATGGAGATCCATGAGAGGAAGAAGATTGATTTTATTTTTATTGTGACCATCCAAAAATCTAAACAAGTATAGGAAAGAAGGATAAGGTCTATTAAGACTAATACATAGGGAAAGGAAGTCAAAGGAGAGGCTCTAATGATGTATGACATTAGAAGGCATCATATGAGAATCCAAAAATTAATTTGTTGAATAGTTATCCTACTTCTTATTTTAAAAATTTTCTCTTAGTTAAGAGAAGCTTCTTGGATCTGATGACATTCAATTTGGCTAATAATTGCATCTAAAATTAGTCTCAAACATTTTTGTAGGCAGGGCATGTCTCTGTAATGCATAGGTCTTTTTCTATTGTTGGATTTATTTCATGAAAATATTTATCCTCTATTTTAATCCAATAAATAATAAATAAGGTTCATTTAATTAAAATAAAAAATTGGAAAAATAAATTTCCTTTTTAAACTTTAGGAAAAATGATTTTTTCATAAATATTTGCCTATAGGAACAAAATTAACTATGTTGGGAGCAAACCGTAAAGCTAATTTATTTAAAAAGTTATAAATTTTATGGGTTTTTTATTTTGATGTTAAAATATTAGTAAATTTTTAAATTAGAGTTGTATATCTCCTAATTTAATTAATTTTGTCCATTTTTTACTATTTTTAAAGATGAACAATTTAAAAAATTTCAAACAGTTTTGAGTTTTTTGTTGAAAAATTGAGGAATAATAATACATTTATTTAAGTCCATGGTTAGGAATAATTTTTTAAATTCATTATATATTTTTAGGTACATTCATTTTTTGGAAAAACTAGGTTTAAATGTCTAGTTTACAACACCTGTTGTATCCAGATTCACAAAAAATGATAGGCAAGAATTTTAATGTGTGGAGTCAAAAGGTTTTGATGATATGTGAATATCATAATATTAATGTAATAGTTTGTGGTAAAGAGAAAAATACTTCCACTAATATTTATGATTATGATAAATGTCATTGAGAGGCTCTTATGTTAAAATTTTTAGTAGAAGATAATATAATCTCAGAGGTCAAAAATGCAACCAATGCATCAACCCTATTGACTAATATTATTTATAAATATTAGGATTCTAAATATAGTAAGATATTGTATTTGAATAATTTTTTGTTTTCCACTAATATGTAGGAAGGTAGATTTGTTTTTCAGTTTTTATTACAGATCAAGGACATTAATGATCAATTGAAGGCTATGAAAAATCCTATTGATGAGCAAGATTTGACTCCTCTAGTTATGAAGAATATTCCACCTTAATTTGAGTCATTTGTCGAGTAATTATACATGATTTTTGAGAAACTAAATTTGAACTTTGAAAAGTTGTCCAAATTGATATTGAAGAAGGAGAAACGATGTGAGTAGGGAGTTTAATCTACATCTAATTATACAAAGACTTATTTTTTCATCAAGGGAAAGAATAATAAGTTTGGTAAAGCTAATAGTTCTTATACAAAACCTTCATAATTAAGTGGTTCCAATAAGTTATCTAAGTGGAAATGTTTTTATTGTAAGCAACTTGGTCACCTTATAAAAGATTATAGGAAAAGAGATATGGCTAACCCCAAAAATAAAGTTAATCATGCCAATATATATGAATTTGAATGAGAGGAAACATATTTTGATTTTACATTTATATCCTCAAGTGGTAATTATATGGTGGATCAAGATTGGTACTTTGATTCAAGGGCATCTCACCATTATACATGCCATAAGGACTGGTATGTGGACTTTATTCAAAATAATAGTAGTAATGAATATGTATCTTTGGAAGATGGTATAACTTACTTTTTGGAAGGGTATGGTAATTTTTAGATCAGTTTTAATGGAAATATCTAGTATATATTTTAGACTGTTAGGTATGTGATTGATATGAACCAAACTCTACTTTAATTTAGTGAGATTACTACAAAATATGATTTTATTTTTAATTTTCAAGGATAATAATGTTTATTCACTATAAAATATAAAAAGATTATTATATTTGGGATTGGTGAGAAATGCTTTTATAAGCTCATATATCCACAAAGGGAAAAGGAAAGTGCACTTTTAGTGGTTGATAGCACAAGTTCACTATGTCATGAAATGTATGGGCATTTAAATTTATGGTATTTGAATGTATTGATCAAGACTAAGATTTTTAATGGGATGCCTTATATTTAGGATAGTCATGATGTATGTACTAGATGTTAGTTGGGAAATCAAGCTAGACATTCATTTGATGTTGGTAAATCTTCAAGAGCAAAAGGAGCATTAGATATTGTTCATGTATATTTTCATGGTCTAATATAGACACCTATTCCTACTGGAGCCCATTATTTTATGTTATTAATCAATTATTTCTCTAGGAAAAAGTAGGTATACTTTCTAATGAATAAATGTGATTTATTTTCTAACTTCACATCTTGGAAAGCTATGGTTAAAAAATAGGTGGGATGACCAGTGAAATATCTTCAAGTGGATAATGGGGGTGAGTTCACCTCAAAATAGTTCAAGGATTTTTGTTTTATTTAAGGCATACATAAATAATATACTACCCCTTACACTTCATAGCAAAATAGAGCTGTAAAAAGGAGGAATAAGATGGTGATGGACATGGATCACTTTATGGATTAAAGTAGCAATGCCCCATATAATTAATAGGTAGAATAAGTGAATACAATATTGTATATATTTAACATAAGTCCTAAAAAATATTGGAGAATATGAATTCAAAGGAGGCTTGGTCAGCTCAAACTTCATATGTAAGTGATTTTAAAATATCTGGTTGTGTAGATTTTTTAGTTATTCCTAGTTAAAAGAGGAGTAACTTGGATGCAAAAAGAACAACATACATGTTCATTGGATATAATGAGTATTCCAAGGCATATATATTACTTTATGTTTCCACTAACAAATTTATGGTAACTAAAAATGTCATTGTAAATGAACACATGCCATACTTCACATCAACTGGTACATTTTTATATATTGAGTCATTATTTCCTTTTAATGATTCTATTATAAGTTATGATGTTAAAGTTGAGCAAGATTCTAGTTCATCAATGGAATTAGATTCTAGGGAGGGAATTTTTATAGGTCATTATGAAGTCCAAAAATAATAACCAAAGAAAACAAAGTGGTACTATGCCACAAAGGATGCATTAAAGGAGGGATATTTGCCACAAGGTGTGGAATGAACAAGATTGAGATCACTTAGTAATATAGGTGAGCATGTTAATTTTAATTTAACAACAACAATTTAATAGGAATTTGAGCCTAATTCTTTTTTAGAGGCTAAATGGAATCTTGAGTGGAAACCAACCGTGTAATTAGAATATTTTTCCTTGACAAAAAACAAGATTTTGGAGCTAACATATTTTCCATCAGGAAAGAAATCCATTGGTTGTAAATGGATTTATAAGGTAAAATATAAGGCAAATGGTTATTTGGACAAATGCAAATCCAAAATTATTATAAAAGGTTATGCATAAGAGGAATGGGTTGACTATGAGGATACTTTTGCTCTCACTACTAAGATGGTAAATTTTCATTTAATATTTTATATTGCTGAGTACTTTGGATGGTAGGTAAACCAAATGATGTCAAGAGTGCCTTATTGAATGGTGATCTATAGGAGGAGGTCTACATGTCTTATCCATAAGGGTTTTAGGTAATTGTAAGGAACATATTATGTACAGGTTGGCTAAGTCCTTGTATGGGCTTAAGTAGGATCCTCAATCCTGGTATATGAAAATAGATTGTTAGCTTAGGGATTCTAGTTTCAAAAGGTGTAATTATGCACCAACTCTCTACATGTAAAGGTGTTTGCTGATTATATCTTCATTTTATTTTTATATGTTTATGATATATCCATAATTGTGAATAATAATAGTCCCATTTATCATATGAAAGTTAATATTCATTGTGCTTTTGACATTGCATACTTAGGACTATTAAAATATTGTTTAGGTGTAGAGTTTTGGCAAGGTAATTGTGCTATATTCATGTCACAAAATAAGTATTCCAAATCATTGCTTTAAAGGTTTATAATTATTGATTTTAATCCAAATAACACACCTATGTATTTTGGATTTAAACTTTCATTAGACATTTCTTCACCACTGGTCAATGAATAAATGTATCAACAGCTAGTGGGTAGTCTCATATATCTCACTACCACTAGATTATATATTTGTTTTGTAGCAATTTTTCTATCTCACTTCATGTCTATACCACATGAATTACATTATTTATATACAAAAAAGGTATTAATATATGTCAAAGGTACCTTTGAATTTGGCATATTGTATAAGAATTTTATAGATTTTGAGCCTTTAGGATATTTTGACTCTTATTGGGCAGAATTAGTAGATTCAATAAAATCTATAATAGGTTATGTATTCACTCTTGGTTAAAAACAAATCATGGTAGAGAAAACTTAAAAATATAGTGGTGTTATATTTGACATAATTAGAGTATAAATTTGTGATCAGTGCAGGTTGTGAAATAATGTGGATAAAGAAAATATTGGAGGATCTCCAGTTTGAGTCATCAAAGTCTAGTCCATTTTTTTTGTGACAACCAGAGTGTTTTAAATATGGTGAAGAATCTAGTATTCCATTCTAATACCAAACACATTAATAATCACCATCATTACATCTAACAATTGGTTACAAATAAAGAAATTAGTCTCTTTTACTACCTCATTACAGAGTAAGTAACTAATATAATGACCAAACTACTTAGTTTAAACAAGTTCATAAAATTTAGGGATAAACTTGGTCCTATATATGGTCTAGTCATTAATGGAGGGTGTTATCATATTGTTTTAAATACCTTAGGTTTATGACTAAGGTATATTACCTATCCATTGGTTATAGTGGTTTTAACCACTTGGGTAAATAGGTTAGTTGGTTTGACGGGCCTACTTATTATATGTTACTCAATGATTATTATTTTCCCCACCTCCTATATTATCAAGTGGTTATTTTATGCTTATTTAATAACATCCTTATTTATTTTTAGTATGTTTGTTATTTTTTTTCTTCATCTCTTTTAATAAATATAATATTTTTCCCATAGCCATTATGAAAATGAAGAACTAAGGTTCTACTATTTGACAAGGGGTGACATCCTATAATCCATATCTAAGCACACCAGAGAGAAGGTGGCATAGATCCCATAATATTATAGGTGGTCATATCAAAATTTAGTAGGTATTTTATATAATACACCTATGTCGAGATTAAAAAGAATCATTGATGCAACCATTTGAGGTTGACACAGGTGTTCAAAGTCATAGGAGTGGCTAATCAGAATTTGACTGTAGTCCCATAATCCACTTCCAATCTAATTCCATCCATTTATAGATCTAAATATGTATTAACATTATAACTAAGTAAGTATCCTTTTTTAATTATCATTTCAATATATATAATAGCTATACTTTATATTTTTAGCACATCTTAGCATAATAAATAAAGTATATATTTATCTAAGTTTGTAAATTAATTGGCCTTCTATAGAGATAGTTTATCACCCTTGTGCCATATGCTATCTCTATCCTATTTAACCCTATATTCCCCAATATAGCTCTTAGGGTTAAATATTTTTTGAACCTAACCTATGGTGAATGTAAAAAAATCCTAATCTAGTGTTTTAAACCTTTTAGGATTTCATCTAGATGTGATGTCTTTTTAGATCTAGAACTTTAACATAAGTTTTTACCCTTGTCTCATTTTAAAGGCTTCATGTGTATATGAATGTAATTTGATTCTTCTTTGATTGGTGAATTCTATCCTCCAAATACATCCATTTTTGGATTCCTCAAAGGAACTTTCTACTCAGGTTGGTATGCTAATAAACATTTTTATTTTTGCTAAAATGCAGTATAGGATTTTTAATTTTTATAATTTAATATTTTTACTACATATTGACATAAAAAATTAATGTTGTACTTATTTTAAAATTAATTTTTGAGTTTCATCAAAATTAGTAGTTTATTCAAAAACCTCTCTCATATCTCTAAGATAATTTCTTATTTTATTAAAGTTGTTGATTCTTTATTGGTAATATTATATGCTTTTGTTTGTAAATAAATTCACATTATTTGTCTTATTTATTATTCATAATATATTAAACCTACAACTCCTTAAGAGTGTTTAATAATTATGTGTATATTCATAAAAACTTCTTTTATTTTTCCAATCTATTTTATAGATTTTTTGAGTGTAGTATTTTTATGTTATTTTTAGTAAATTTACACCTAAAATCCATACACTATACTTTTGTTTCTTTTTTATATGGTTTGTATAATTTCATATTTTTAAAGAAAAACCTATTTGATATTCCAAAAAAAAAATCCAATCACTTTATATTTATTTCTTTTCATTTGGCACATTATGGTGAACTTGATATTTGGTCTCAAAACCTTAGTTGACATAGGATTTCCTAATTTACTATATTTTTTAATTTTGTTTCAAACAATTCAAAATTTAAAAATAAGATCTTCCCCTTTTATACAAACATGTTTAATATGGATATATCTCTTTGCTACTTCATTTTACAATACATCATGGTAGTTATTACTTGTTATGTTTCATATATGATGAATCAATTAAAATGCATAACCAACTTGATCAATATAAGGGAGGGTTTAAAAACAAAATGAGAATTTAAGCCCTCTTTACAACTCTTTATTATAATAATATGTAGCCTCTTCTTACTAATCCTAAAGAGGGTGATAGCTACCATCCTTCTAACCAGTTCAATGTTATCACTCCTTCAAAGGATAAGGTAGATAGTGTATGTATGCATATTCAATATGAGGTACTTAGGGTTTGAATTTGTCAAGCCTTAAAATATCAAATCATCCTAATGATCAATTTGATAGAGTTGTGGAAAAATAAATTCAGTTCAAATATCACATTGTTTGAAAATTAGATTACATAACTACATAATCCAACATATGGTAGTGTAAATCATGTGTTTTCATCCTCATTTATTAATGTTGCACCTAACAAGTTTTCTTATCCCCAATCTAAATGTATAATGAAATTGATATAAAATAAGTAATTCAAATATTATTATAAAGGGTATGAAGAGACAAAGTGAAATAATAAGAGAAATGATTTTGAGATAAAGTGATCAAATTACCTCCTCTACATCCTATTAGGAGATCAATATACTATTTTGCATATCATTGAATGCATGAACATAATACAAATATTTATTTTGCGTTAAATAACTAGATACAAATTCTCAAAGATATTGGTGGTTATAAAAATGATACATCACTCAAGAAAACCACTCACATTATGAGTACTTATCCTAAAACACAAATTTCAAGAAAAAAATATAGTTACCAAAAGACAAGTTAAATAAGGAGAAGGTTGAAAAGAACAAAAAAATATATAAAATACAATTAGAAAAGGCTCCAAAAATTCCAAAAAATGCACAATTACCTAAGGAATTAATTATATTCAAACCACTAGAAACTAAGTCATGTGATATTCCCTTGTTGATCAAACAATAAAATGACACAATTCTAAATGATAATGACAGTGCTAGTACTATTCCTAATACCAATATGGAAGATGAACAATTGAGTAAACTTAATTTTGATCCACTCAATACCCTACAACATGATCTATTTATACCTATAGGACCTAGTACATATTGGTTAAATCCATCTCCATAACATACAAAATAAAATACAGATAAAGGTAAGGTAAACCATATCGCTCAAGGCGTTCATAAGTTATTAACATCTTAGGTTCAAATGGATAAAATTAATTACATATTAGTAAAGGAAAAAGACATATAACTCATTACAAAAAAGAAACCAAAGGTATCTTATAAATTGTTTTGTTAAATGTAGCATCACTAAAGAGGAAGAGGCACAATATATTAATCATTGCATCCCCTTGATACAAGAGCACACTACACTTTCTAATTTTGTTATGTAAATGTATGAAACTATTATTATAGGAAATGTTATTAATTTATGATTTCTTAAATATTTTTATCTTCTAGATGATATTTTGGGATAGTATTTTATTTGAAAATATTTTTAAAAAAAATTAAAAACTTCAAAAAATCCATAAACAGTTTTAGTATTCACATGTTCTATTAGTTTCTTAGCATATATGTTGTTGGTTCCATGTTGATAGATAACATATCATTTATTTCTATACACACATGTTTGCATAATCCTTTGAGTGTGATATAAGAATACACAAATACATTATCTATGGACTTTTGGATGTTGGTCCTTCCTTTTGCTCATGTCATGTGGACCCTGGGGTCATATAATTCTTTGATCATGATACATCCTAGTTATTTTATTATATGATAACTTTACATTGTCATGGTTGATCTTATGTACTTACACATACCTTCATCCATTCTTATATATTTCATAGTATACTTAACCTATGATGAATTTAACATTTTTTTCTAATGCATATTATCCATGGGTCAGTATTTTATGTTATGTTGGTTTCTTCTTATCTATGTTTTCCTTTTTTCACTTCATTGAGTGTGTTCCTTTATTTATAATAATTTGAATATGATCCATTTATTATATTCCTCATGCCTATGTCTTCCTATTGTGATATTTAGATATGTCAAGGTTTATTATATGTTGACATTTGAATATGTCATTACTTGTATTGTGGACATTTGGCTAAGTCATGAACCTTCAATTTCATATTATTTGAACATAACCCTTATATGATGTCTTCTTGGACCATTGTATTTTGATTTGATTTTATGTTTTTTTGTGTGTTTGATTAATTGCTTGTTGATCTTGTAATGTTACTATCTAAATGTTGCCATGATTCCCAATATGCATCTTGGGACTTGATGTGATCATATTCTTCATTCTTAAATAATATCTCTATGTACACATGTTCCTTCTATATGTTACACGGTTCATACAAATATTGTACAATTATCTTATCACTTTGAGGTAAGTTGACTACAAATTTATAACTTACCCTCACATCAAAGGGAGGGTGTATATTAGTGGGCACATGCCATAGAGGCATGGATTTCACATTTTCACAAGTCACCAAATTTAATTATATAGTGGGGACGTGATGTGGAAGCATTGTCTCAATACTTACACCAGTTTTACTTTCAAATATATAGTGGGGGAATGTTATGGAATCATATTCTCCATACTTTCACAATTTTAAAATTGGATATAATTCACAGTTATTTGATTTAGATACATAGTTATGGTAGAATTATATACATTGTTACCATTATTATACCCATGTTTCAACATGAGACATATATGAGGTGCATATGCTATGTAAAAGGCATCCAAATTATAAAATAAAAATTAGTTTCATATTTCAAAACACTTTCATGGACTGTCATCACCCACCACGATGGAATTTTATATAATATAATGAGCTAATCTATTAAAATACTTTATTCATGTTTGGTATGGCTGAGGTGATTAAATCACTCAATCTTTCCAATTTTATAGGTTTGGATTAATTACATCATCCAACCTCACCAGATTGTAGTGATTTAAATTGGTTCACTCACACTCACTAGGTTATAATTATGATGAGGTTACATGGTTGATCTAATTTCAATTTTTGGGTTGAAACTCCCATTTAGCTCCAAGGTTAGGGGTTTCATTACATCCTTCACATATTTCTCCCTAAGCTAGGAATTTTTCATTCTTAAATTTAAACTTATAATAAATAACGAGGAGATTTTAAAAGTTGAACTTCCTATTTCTAAAAGGTTTTGTTAAATAAAAATGGATGTTACCTTGATTACATGTGTAATATTATGTTCAACTCTATATAAAAGAATTGTAAATGTTTTTTGTGAGACATTTTGTCTTTAAAAAATATAAGGATTATATTGTAGAAATAATAATAATATACTAAATGTATTAATATGTTTTACATTTTTAAAGTATTAGTGTAGATTTGAAAACTTATCAATGCTAGTGGGAATCCCTATTATCATTATATTAGTTATACCCAATTTGGAAAGTACTTATTAAAGGCTTAAGTGGAATAATTAAGACTAGTAAGTCTAGTTAAGAGGTAATAAATATGAAAGGTAGTTTACAAAGAAAATCTAAGATGATATGTTGGACTAGTAAGCCCTATTATTAATGGTAAAATTCCAAGTCACAAAATTTTAACTAATGATCAAGATATTTAAGCATGAGATGAAATAATGGTTGTGAATAACCATCATAGTGATACTAGTAAGCCCAATGACAATGTTGGTAATCCCATTAGGCGTACAAGTATTTAAAAATAAGGAATACATAAAAAAAAATTGTTCTATCTCTTCTAAATTTTATTTTATTTTAAATTCCAAGTGTCCTCTCAAACTCAAGTTGATAGTTGCGGTGGGTAGGGTCTTTATTAAATTAACCAATAGTTAGGACTAACTTGGTCAGTCCTAGTAGATTTTTTTATGGCATGGAAATATTTTAAATTTTTTCCAAGTTATCTTGATTATTGCTTAATAATTTTTTTGTACATGGTGTTATTGATTCTTTAATGATAAAAACAAGAGTTCTCTAAAGGACTGTACAATATTTGTTTATTGTACTAACTTAGTAAATGGTGTTTTATGTAAATAAATAGGAAGAAATATATACCGATATTGTACATTTTCATTTTTACTATAATGACCTTCCAAATTATTTTTATAATATCAATTATTATTGTTTTTGATTGACTATATTACGGAAAATTATTTAGATTACATAGCTAAAACATTGTTGTATAATGGTATTCAATGGTATCATGTGTTTAAACATTTGTTATTTAAAAAGGGTTTCCTTTTCCTCTATATGAATTCTATTAATTTTAAAATTATTTTACATTAATAAGGAATTTGTTATTTACCATGGCTAAATACTATGAACACGTATATCTAGACTATGGAATAAAATTATATGGTATAGGTAGAAGTTTGCATAAGTAGAATCAATCATGAACTTAATTATTTTAATTAAATATTATGGAGTTAATATATTCTCATATGAGTTCATATCACTCCAACTGATAATCATAAATGGATTTTGGTTTTTAAAAATTTGTCTATTTTATATAGGATAGATGAAAGGTCTTAATGGTATTTGTATAATAAAAATAAATGATTATTGTGACCTATTTTCCTAAAGTCCAGTTGTGTGTTTTATGTTATAAAATATATTAATATAGATGGATGCATATATTTTATTTGGTAATAAATTATTTTGGATTATTCTATTACAAACCTTAATTATATAGTTTTAAAATAAAAACTATGTTCTAAAAGGAGGTTAATATTATTGCATATATATTAATGATTTTTTAATGATACTTAGATAACTCTTTTACTAGATTAATGTTTATAATTGCATTAATAATCTATTCAACTAGGCACAAATAATTTAATTATGTTTTGAATATAGAACAACTATGTCTACTTTACATGATACTTTTAAAATTTGGTAAAGAACCTTATGCTTTTATTCGTCAAGATATAACTCTAGTCCATAAAATTTCTAATTAATTTTTGCTAACAAATAATCATCTTTGGAATATTTAATTTTTAAAAGATAAAATATCTACTCTTAAGTATAATCTTGATTTAGTCTTAGGTTGGTTGAAATTGAGAATTATTGAATCCAACATTTGGATAGCTACTCATTCTAAGGATAACTTTTTCAAACAAAAACAAATAGGACTAAGTTTTGTTTATCAATATAAATCAAATCACTTCACGCATATTTTTGACTAGTTTATTTCTTGAAAACTATTTCAATTATAGAAGTGATAGAATGAAAATTAAAAAAAAGTTTGGTTTTATAATTATAACAAAACAATTATTGAAAAAAAAAATACTTTGATGTCAAGTCTATCATTGGACACTTTAAGGTCAAGTTATAGAGACTTCTATCCATTAAAATAAAGTAAATGAATGAGATATGTATAATATTAGGCCTCCACTACCTAATTTATTTAGATTGAATAGGTAGGACTTCTTAATCATTACTTCCATTATAAGTGGAAATTAAAATGTTTGACATCTAAGGATCTAAAATTTGAGTTCCTAAGAACTTATTCAACTTAATTTTTTTTAACCAATTATTTTGTGAGTTTATGCTAAGTAGATTCTTGGCAATTAATTTTTGAACCTTCAGAAGAAGGATTTATCAAAAATTAAAAAAACATGATATTTAATCATAGTTAAAGGAGTTTTTCAAATGAATTTTAATTTGAATTTTGAAATTTACTCTTCGATAAATAAAAAGTATAGTGTGATTTTTAATGTTTCCTAAACACACTATATGTTATGTGTATCTCATATTTTAATAATATAAAATTTTATAATTCATAATAAAAAAAGGAGAACATATTCCTATTATATGCCCTCAAAATTTATTTGTAATTTCTAAATATATGTTAGCAGAACCACTTTGAAATCTAAATCTTGTAAATTCACCAAAAATTAATAAATATCTGCTCATGTAGGAATAAGTATCTATGACAAATTAAAATAATATTCCACACTTTTATGGTAAGGGATTTAGCCTACAATTCACTCCACTCAAAACAAAAGTTAACTATAACATGTTATCTATAAAAATTTATTGATGTAAAAGCATGTAACTATGGTGGCGATAAAATGTCATTGTAGTAAGAATTATAACATAAATTAGGGAATGTAACATATGGACACACACACACGTGCGCAAACCCCCCCCCCCCCCCCCCCACACACACACACTCACAAGCACACGCACACACATTACACAATAATAAACATCAATGATAAACACTCTAAATGTGACTACACTAGAAAATTTCATGGTATGGATCATGTCACCACATATAAGGAGGGATATTCATGATATTAATAAATATATCCACAAACATAGAAATCATAACAAGATCATCAAACTCATCAATAACTGTCAGATAATAACACATAATGTCATGCATATGGCTAAGGTGCCATAAATAAAGCATTAAAAATGTCACACAATCCAAAGCTAAGGAGCCATGCACAGTGTGAAAAATGAAGTAAGGGACAAAAATAATGGGTAATTAATACTACACAACCAAGTTCAATAGGACAAAAATAATGGTTGATAAATTATACACAAATAAGGCTAAATATCCACAATAAAGGGGAAAAAAATTCCATACAACTAAGGCTAAAAATCTAAAGAAGATAAAATAAATGTTATAAAAAACAAGGATAAATATCCATAAACAAGTCCAAGGGTCCACATATAATAGGAAAGAAATAACTAACCTATTATAAAATTAAACAACATCAAAAAATAATGGATCATGAATAATAGTTTATACCATCAAAATATGTTAGTGTTAAAACATAGATAATGACATCCATATAACATTATATAAGATATGATTGATATCAAGGCATATGTAATAAACACGGTAGCTAAAAATGGTTTAGTTAATCTCATAAAAATATATACAATGTGAATAGAATATCCTATTATAATAGATTCCCATAGCATTGGCATGGACCCTAGGTATAGAAAATGTATGACATCTATGTATCCATCTGTGATTGACATTATTACATATCACTCATGTACCATGCACAATGTACATATTATAGAAGATAATATGTAGTCTACCAAAATGTGATAACAACATATGTAAATGTAGTGAATGATTAATCATGCCATGTAAAGTCCCTAATTTGTTATTTTGGAATATTTCCAATTTTATTGATATTTTTAGTATTTAAAAATATATTATTATTTAGAATATGTTATCAAGGGAGTTGATAACCAATCAACCAATCTCAGGGATAATCATGGTGAGGCTTGGTATTTAACAAAAGAAGAGTCACCATATGGGTTTCAATTGTATGCCACTGAATTTCATAGGAATCTGAATCATAATAGTAGTGAGATCATATAGCGGTAAGGAAGACCACTTAGATTTCATACTTGAATATATGATCAAATTATGATTTTAAAATTATCATGTAGAAAGAAATGACACACAATTAAAACACATTTTCATGATTAATTAATTATTCTATGATTGGTGTACATACTAAAGGGTCAATTTCAATGGGAACTCATCTGCATATAATTCTGAAATTTATTTTAAACATTTAAATTTATGACACTATTTAAATTTTAGGATTTAATGCATTATTAAATTTATAATATCATTATTGTCATCTCATGAAGGCTCATTTTCCATTCTAAAATGTTTGAATGGATCTTGCTCAATAATTTTTTTTATCAAGCCATGAAATTTACTAGAATATCATACAAGATTAATTTCACATAGTTAAAAAATGGGAGAGTAATGTAATAAAATCATCCATTGCATTCATATTTTACACAAAAGAATTTTTTTTTCTTTAACCACATTAACTATATTTAGCCACTAATCATTGGATTATTCCACATTAGTATAAAATAGATTCCATGACACCTACCACATAACTAAGGATAGATTTCTAGCATTTACTCAGAAGATCACCTATTCCATTACATAATTGCATATAATGGTGGTTCATATTTTGACGATTTTAATTACTTACTTTTAAATATTCTCAAAAATGTTTATCTTCTTAACTACCAATATTACAACCTCTACCATATCACCCAATATATTAAGTCATGGGTTGTTTATGTAATTATTATAATTACACTTTCCAATAAGGGTGTGAACATAGGTATGACATTTACAATAATTCCATTTAATATTTAAATAAATAGTGTATATAAGTGATATTTTATTTATTTAGACCCAAACTTTCATCTTCTCCTCTAAATAATTATCATCAAGCTTAAGTCATATCAATTTACCAACACAACACTAAATCATTTTCTATATTTATCTTGTAGCCATATGCACTTGGAGATGGATGCAAAAGGGATGCCATGCAATTACATCATACATGTTTACCATACTCAAATAAAAAATGGTCCATAAAATAATTTTTTTAATAATATATAAATAATAAAAGTCATTCTTTTGTTATATTCATACATTTTGACCTATTTGTAATACCGTTACATGGTAGTCAAATCTAATTGATAAGCCATTTTCAACTAGACTTTTATCCTTGTTATGTAGGTGTTAAAATATTAATTTAAGATATATATTTTATCCATACTATTATATTTATGTTATTAAACATTATATTTCATAACACTCAAATTTCTAATTCAAAACATGTTGAAAAATATTACACTCAACTAGTTTTAGAAACTGGGAAGTCATAAAAACAACAAAGTATAAACTATAATATCTAGCCATCATGATATTCTTAACTAGTTATATATTTAAATTATGAATTTTTATTTTTGTTAAACTAATTCCATTTCAATATTAT
The DNA here is from genome assembly GCA_037957365.1 of Torreya grandis. Taxonomy (NCBI): domain Eukaryota; kingdom Viridiplantae; phylum Streptophyta; class Pinopsida; order Cupressales; family Taxaceae; genus Torreya; species Torreya grandis. Next base: position 272,355 of record JARHVA010006190.1, on the reverse strand, counting down.
GGAATTTGTATTTCTTGATTTCAAGTTTTAGCTATTTCAAACTAGAATATATTGTGCAACTAATATCTAAAAGCCTCCACCCAGACTGTTATGGGAACTATTTCTTGTGAGTAGTTACTCAAATTTCATTATAAGATACATATATTACTATGGTTGATTACTTAAAATTGAACGTAACCTTCTTGATATTGTCATATGTCACTATCATAACATGTCCCAAGGTTACATTTTATATTAACACATATTCATATCTAATGTATGACCCCACTCTAATAACAATGTGTAGCACCCTATCATGTTAATCTCAAAATAATCAAAATTTATTTATTTATTTAATATAATTAAACTTTTGAAAATATTTGTATCCTAAATCTTGACATGAATACCAATATATTTCACATTGATATGAAATTAAAAAAATTGCCCTTTCATTCATAGTTAATCCTACCAGATTAATTAACTATGAAGTTAGTTATGATTATATCATTCAACACATTAAAGGCTATGATATTGGGACCTAAGGGTTATAATCAAACTAGATAAAATAACTTATAATTTGTTAAAAATATAAAATAATCCCATTCTATTGAATTCACAACACACTAAGTGTTTACCTATTAATCCCTTTCCCATTCACCGAGTCACCTCCATACTAACTTATGCTCTATGAAAAAATAAAAAATAGGGATACTATAGTTCAATTTAATACCTAAAGAATGAATTTGTCTATGTCATACATCAGATATTAAATTTTCATATGGCTCAGTATCACAAATTATATTATGACATAATCTTCTTTGAATAATTTTCATACTTATGATTCTTTATTTTTTTATTTTTTATTTTTTATTTTTTATTTTTTATTTTTTATTTTTTATTTTTTATTTTTTATTTTTTATTTTTTACTTTTTACTTTTTACTTTTTATTTTTTTATTTTTACTTATTTTTATTTATTTATTTATTTATTGTGTGTGTGTGTGTGTGTGTGTGTGTGTCTGTGTGCGCGCGCACGTGCGTGTTTGTGTTCACATGGTAATAACATAATTTCCACCATGAGTCACAAGGGTACAAGGCCATATCACTTATTAAATATAATGAAGTGGACACATCACAAGTAATACCCAATGTAGTGGCCAATTATCACAATAAATCTTTTGTCACACTATAAATTGTAATTAGTAAAAACAACCACACTCTACTATTGTCATCAATATTTTCATGTCCATAACATAAAAAAGGGTATCCATTCCTATTATAGATATAAATATACATCAAAGAGAAGGGTGAACCCCCATACTATATTCATAGAATAGAGGGATGAAATGACATTATAACATAATATATCCACATGGTATCACCAAACAATTGTAGACATGACCAAAAAGTTTCATTAGGACTCATAAATGAATGTGTATATATATTAATACAAATATTATGGACTCTATGTTTTAAACAAATTATCTATTTGAAGTGAGCAAGGAAGTGGATCTATGGTGCTCACATGGCCACCAAGTGTTGGAATTACCTTGTGTGAATTCTTCATGTATGTGATCCAAAATTAAACCAAAGCACATAGTATAATGCAACTATAGGCTTGAATACTTATAACATATGTTTCATAATACATTGGTGTTACATTCATGGAATAAAACTATCATGGGTTCACCACACACATATGGACATAAGTATGTCACTGATCATAGATTTCTACATGAACTCCAATAAATAAAGGTTAACAATATTTAGTTATTAGTAAAACTAAAATATTAATATGTTCACTTGAAATTGGATGTTTGTATATCCATATGACCCCTACACATTGAGTGTTTTAGAATGCACAAAGGGCAAATACCAAGGCCCTTTCATACTAACCTCAAACCTAATAGGCCTTAATATACATTTAATATTTTTGTGCTCTTAGAAGAGTTGAAATCCACTCACCTTTATAACTAGAATCCTTTACATTAGGATGGGTGTCATGTGTCCTCATGATGAATTTCCTTCTACCCTATCAAATAAACTAAGTCACTCACCATGTAAAAGAGACTTAATGACTAACATACTAATATTAATATTGACCTTGACCTTATAGGTCATTTCAAAAAATTTAATGGATTATATAATATAACATGTTTATGAACTCATGAACTCCATGGGGTGGCCACAAACCATAACTCTGAAGGTGACTTTGGTGTGTCTGTAAACGATGGGATATATGCCACATGGAAGGATCCATGCATGTATCAATGGATCAAGTTGTATACACATAATATTTTCAAAATTTTATTTAAGATCATTATCTTATAGGAACCCATTCAGTCTCAATCTCTCTAAATGCACACCATAAAGGGTGCACCGAGAAAGGGGTGGGTAGACCATTGGTGATTTGTAAGATTGTTGTCCCTGTTTCCATTTTTTATCTATACACTTATCTCCTAAAAACCATATCCCTGAGATTTTTTTCTTAGTTGTACATTCCTTCAATCATTTCTTACCTTTCATCCCCCTTTCCCTAGCTTAAAACTCCTTTTGATAGTTTACAGTAATATGTCAATTGGGTCAAGCCTACACTCTCATGGGTGAAATTCATTTATGGTCTAGGTCATCTCTTGGCCGACCTAGCATGTGATCTAGTGAAGTTTTTTTCCTAATAATACTAGGTCAACTAGGTCAACCCTATTGGCCTAAACTTCTGTAAGAACTTAGGTTTAAATACACCTATATATACAAGATCATTTTACAATTATTTAGAGAAGAGAACAAGAATTAATAATTATTATGCATCTTCTTATCCTCATTCTACTTGAGGATAAAGCTTAGGGTTTTATATTTTCTTTGCATATATGGATCTTATTTGTGGAGAAGTATTTTGGATGAATTGATAGGTTATGTAGCCTAAATATGATTTATCTTTGTCATCCTTACATACCACAACAACCTTTTGTGAATAACCTTGGCTGAGGGAGAGATTGAGGCTCAGTGGGATCATCTTCAAAGGTAAGTATTCCTAACTTTGATCCTCCTTTGTAAGAGTAGATAGATATGCATTTGTACTTCACTTCCATGAATTAGAATTTTGTATACATTGACATGAGTATATGTCTTCTATGCATGTTTACTTTTGTTGTTTATTACCTGTACTTTGTGACACAAGCTTTGGTGAGCACTAGATTAGAATTAATTTACTTGTTATTAGTATAGTGAATATGAAAACATAGGGCTTAGTTAGGGTTATTTTGTGATTGTGATTGATCGAAGGCTTTGGAACCTTCCCTAATATTGTTTATTATGATAAGAGATCCCCTAATTGGATCTAATGGATCCACATATTGGTCATCTTCCTAATTTTCTAATGTATCCCCAATTAGAAGTGTAAGTATGATCTATATTCTCCAAGTTAGCATTAATTTATAGATCTGATGCATTTTCTAATTACATACATTCTGGTGAACCTGATTTGAATGTAACCCTTGAAGGTTTTATTTCACATTTTTCATTTCATTATCATTTTATTTATTATTTTTCTATATTTTTAATACTAGGTTGATAGCGATGGTATGCTATCTAACTTTTTTGCATAGGTTTAACACACATTCACATCAAAATAAATTTATTCTATTTTTGTAGATCTTCATCAAATACGTGTTACTATATTGAATAGGTCAACACAGTATAGGTTTTCACTTCTAGATAGGCTATTGGGTCAAACATGTGGACACATTACTCATAGAGGCTTCAAGAAAACATACTAGATTGACCAGGCTAGGATAGTCATATTCATAGGATTCTAGAAACATACTAGGTTAACTAGGGTAGTATAGTCATCTTCACATGCTTTATAAATATAGGGAACTATAGAACTAGGTTAACCCATTCAACATAGTAGGTAGAATTTGTAATTAATATTCAGGGCACTTCAATATAATCTCACATTCCGTTTTATCTTTGAAACCACCAAGGTTCCTTTCTATCTTTCTCTATCATTTTATTCGTTATTTATAGTTCTATTTTTCATAGTTTGTAGTGTTTAAAACTTCCATTATACAAAAAACTAGGTCAAAATTATCGACCTAGTTCTATATTATGTGTTTTGTTTGAAAGACTAGGTCGACGCTATTGTTTTAGTTCTTAACAAACCCTCGCTTCAGTAGTAAAATAATGACACTATCAACTCTATTATGTAATTTTTACATACACTATCATCTAAATTGACACTGTACTATGTTTAAAAGTTGGAATTATCATTTATATGCTAGTAATTACTTCACACTTTCACTTTCAATTACTTGTATGCTTAAAATATATCACATAGTCTAATTAGGTAGTTTCAATATACCATCTAGTTTCACTATTTTTCTCTTTCTTGCACACACTACCAAATCACATAATCTTTAAATGCATTTAAACATTTTTCTACCCAAGGCCTACCAACTTAGATGTCATCACCAAGGGGGAAGAAGACTTGCTTTTTTGGCCAAGTATAAACACATGGTTAATGGTATATATTATAAAATCACCTGACACTCTTATCACTATAATATTTTAAAGTGTGGGGGTAGGCCCCTAATACTAAGCCAGTACCATTACCAACAAAAATCCATTTCAACCGAAACATCATAAAGCCATCCATAGATTGATTTATAGTTCCCTAATTTTATTCAACTTCTCTATCACACATAAAATCACACTTAATAATATAACAACATATAGGATGACCTCTTAGTTGGCATCTTATTTTTTTGTTGATTTCTTGCTCTTTGTTCAATTATATGTTGTATTGCAAAAAACTTGAATTGGATAGTGTTGGTGTAAGGTTTTATGATGTGTGTCTATTATCTCCAAATATTATACCATAGAAGAGGGTGTTTAAGCCTCTTCTAAATTTTGGAAACACTAGAATACTTCTAGGTGTGTGGGACACCTATGGTGGAAGTAGACCTCTAGGATTGAAAGGGCTAGCTCCCTAGATATGTCTTGATGTACTTGTCACCTAATATAATACTTAATTTTGTGAAAAGAGATAGGAGTTACATGAAATTAAACTATTCTAAGGGGGTGATACACCATGAATATCTCCATAAGATTATTATACCAATACACTGAGAGACAAGACTTGCTAAACCAATTTCTACCTCTTAGAGCACTCTAGCATTAGCATTTCAAACATGAAGGTTGAATATATGAAAGACTACTTAAGGTGAGTTAACTAAAGATTAGTTTTAGACACTAAGGTTACTTTTACGCTTGAAAAATAGACTCATACACTCAACAACACTTCATGTGACATGTTAGAATGAAACAACTTGCATCAAACATGGAAGGATTGAGAGGAAGTAAGGATTGATATCAATCACTTAACTTTTCACTATAGATCTCTTCACACACTTAGATATGATAGTTTTTAAGATCAAAATTATATTATATATCTTATTTTAGAAAAAATACAGTATCAAACTAGTAAGGATTTACCATACTAGGTGTGTTCTCTTTTTCAATAGCCAAAATGGCTCTCATTTATAGAACTTGGAAGAAGAGAGAGAAAAGAGAAGTTAAAGAGACACAAGGACAAGTGTTAAAAGATGAAAATCAATTAAAATTCATGTGGATGAATTATAAAGGGAGTCATAAAATTTATTTTCACATGATTCTATTATAAACAATCCTCTTCTCCACATGTGGTGTAACATCTCTTTAATCACTCTCTCTTGGGAAACTACCTTCATCATGGGCTTCCTTGAGCATTCCAAAATATATTAGGGATAAGTGTCTCATGTGGACTAACGAGACGAAGTTACAAAGATTCCTTCACCTACATTTTAATTTTTACTTATCATGGATATTTCATATATAAACACAATCATCATCTACAACCATGATTAATCTCTAATAGGCTTTTCTTGACAATTAGCACTAGCATCTCTTTATCCTTTCTAACTGATCCATACCAAGGGTCTCATGACACATGGTAGGATACTTTGTACACTTGGTTTCATCAAGCACATCTTTAAAAATCTCTAGATTTAGGTTACTACTCTTTTCACTATGTCACTTTAGAGACTAGCTAAAGTGAGGGGCCTAGCAGGGACACTTATGAGAATTTCTAAGATTTTAAAATGGCATAGGGAGTTGGTTCAAGCCCCAATCTACCCTCCAAAGTTATTGGTATCCCATGATCATCTTTAGGACCTACAAAACATAAGAAATTATCAAAGGAACCTACTTTTTACCTAATATATATTGATTCCATACAATCTAATTCCATCGCTCTAGACCTTATGAAGTTTTTAACAATTTGTCTTTAGTTTTTATAGTCAAGTTAGTTCATCTTGATGCACTTTGAGCCTCATTTCTTTCATTGAGTCACAAAATAGGGTTTTCAAGGGTTTTGAGTTGATTTCAATTATTAACATTTGTTCATAAATAATAGACATTAGAATCCTATAAAAATTATACTAAAGGCCTCTTAGGGACAGTCTTCATCATGTCAAAATATCCTAAGGTCCCATGCAATGGTCATGAATGTTTCAAGCACTCCAAGTTGGCATTTGAGCCCTTTTCATGCAATTTGTGAGGGTTTTGTGTGTATTTAGGCCAATAATTGGCTTTTTTATGATTATTTTATATAAAAATGGTTCAGAAACCTATATAAACTTCCAAAACACATGTTCTAATCATTTAAATAGCTTCTCAAGAGCTAAGAATGAATATGACCCATGTTTTGAAACTGGGCCTAGAGCTTGCCAATAGGTTTGTCTACAACTTTGAGCCAAAAAGGAGGTTTAAGTAGCTTTAATTTCATCTTAAGAGGTAGAAAATTTATTTAATATTCCCCTAAACATGTTTCAATCACTTGGTAGGCTTATCCAAGGGCAAAATTGAATATGACCATCCTTACCAAGTCATTTGCTTACCATTTCTTGACATGGTGACTACAACATTTGTAGTATAGGGTATCTTGTTTGCCCTCAAACCTTGTATAAAGGTTTCTTTAGATTATTTTAGGTGTTATATAGCTTTAAAAACCACCATTAATAGTTTTTTTTATGTCTGTATTATCATTTCATCCCTTTTCCTCAAAACTTCCAGTCTTGTGCATAGAAAAAAATTCCCTCCTCTGAGACAAAATAGAGGGGGTTATCCCTATTAACCTTAAAAAATTTATGATTTTATGAGATTATTAAACTCATATGGGTAATCTATAGTAAATTTTATCACTTAACTTGTCCATTTGACCCTCTAAAATGTCTAATATCCAAGATAGACTTGTAAGAATGCACTATCTACAAGGGTTTTAAAGGATGACTGAGTTTTGCATCTTTGTTTGAGACATATTTTTTTAAAATTATCCCTAAAATGGTGATATTAATATTTCATGATGTATTAAAACCATATTATATCCTATTGGTCTCTCAAACACTTTCTATGTTTCTGGAAACATAGACTAGGTCTATAACTGCCTAGAATGGGACCACTATGTTAGGCCTACCTGTAGGTTATTTGAGCTTGGTTTAGGATTTAAGAACATAATAAAAACCTATTATAATGTTTAAAATCTCATTTATGTGGTAATATATCATTTAAAAAAAAATTGAGCTCCATCCCTTGCACTAATTTATCTCTCATTCCCAAGACTAGGCCATCTGCTTGTTATAGGCTGAGACAACTTGTCCTACTTGTAGGTTGACTTGGTTTTGTCCACCTTTTATTAGGTGTATTTATGTTTTTCATGAGGTCCCTAAAGTCACTTTTCACTTTTCTAATCTAAATTTCACTAGCACACTCTCTTCTCTTATAGAATAATCCCTACTTCTATTTTACTGACTGTATTTCTTACATGACTATGCTTTATGGACTTTAGGTCTACATTTAGGTGTACTTGAGCTCTTTTAGGTCATGTGTTTGATAGTAAGTACCTTAAATTTAGGCCTAGTGCTCTAAAATTATCCATTTTAACCCTAAACCTTCAATTTAGTCACTATCTACCCAATTGAAATAAAAACTTACTAAAGCCTATTGTAGGTGATCCTTCCCAAGCCTGTGTATGGATAGGGGAGAGTGTTTAGGGGTCACAACATCAAATTCCATATTTTATATAACATCTTGGATCAAGAGTGTCTTTTTAACCATTTTTTATTGTTCCCCCCTGATGGCATAGTCTAGGATTCTCAATATGAAGTGCAAGGTCACTTTTTTTTATCAACATCTTGTAGGTTTCACTATCAAAATCTAGTGGTTTCTTGGGCAGCTTTGGAATCCAATTGTTCATCTTTCACTCACATTTTAACCCTCAAAATTGGCATGAGAATTTTATGTGGATAGGGATATAAGGTGAGCATATGAGGATCCTTAAAAACCACCATAGTCTCAATGGATGAAAGCAACAAAAACACTAAGGATCTTTATTTTATCCACTTAGGGACTATGAGCTTGAGTTCAATCACTTAGATTTTAGCATGGTTTGTCCTTTAATTTGTCATTATACTTCTTTATAAAGGTAAGTAATTATATAAAACACATTATATGGCTTCAATAAAAGTTCCAATTTGTGTTTCAATACTTTCAAAATGGCATCATAGCTCTTCAATTAAGGCACCTATAGGTAGTAATGGTTGTGAGTTGGGTAGTGAGAAGAACATGAAACATATCCATGCTAGATGAACTCTTAACAACATTATATCCTTTCACAAGTAAAATTAGTCTTTTATATATTATTAATACTTATTTAACATTTATATATCTTCACTTCATGTGATACTTTCTTTGAATATCTTTAGATGCACCTCTAATGCCTACCAAATCGAAAAAGTTGCATATGATTGTAATTCTAACTCTTATTGTACTATATGGAGGATTGAACACCAATAAATGTTGATAAACGATACATAAATATTTAAAAAACTTAAAAACACCTTTATGGAAATCATTATAACCTTCACAAATCATGGCCAAAGCTGAAGAGTAGATGGGAGCTAAGTATGAGAAAAATAGTTATTCGAGGATTCTTTTGGCATTTCATGATCTCAATATTATACAAATACCTCTAAATGAACCTTAAATAGATCCAAACCTCTAATAAAATGTCCCCTACCTTCATTCAAGGTGATAAATCTATTTAATGGCACCTGAGATAGCTGAGAATGCAAAAAGAGCAGTTGGAAGCATATATAAGCCTAGAAAAGGCTTTTTTATGCCCTTGAGATTTTAAAAAACAAGAGAATAATGGAAATGTATTGTAAATAATGGATAAAAACCTATAATAAACAAAACCATCAAACCAAATCAATAAAATCTAAAACAAGTGTAAACAGTGACCCCCTCATAGATGCAAGTGCATAAAAAGCTACATGGAGTGTTAGAAATTGTTTAGAAAGGAGGCACCAAATTTAAAATTATTTATATGTATTTGAATCACACTCAAATTAATATCCACTCCCAAGACAATTCCTCCCAACTCTACCTGTACGGCCCATACTAAGTGCTTGAATTTAACCTTCTTTAGCTTGCAATGAGAAAATAGAAGAAACTAGAGCAAAAATGAATTTTTTTCCATGATCCTTGAAAAAAAATTGTGTAAACTAGTTTTTTAAGGTGAAGATTCACTCCGCCCACGTTTTAGCTGAAAGTGAGTTCCACAAGTCCATACAAGTGCTATAAATGGACTATTTTTAAGGAGAAACTGTCATTTCCTACATATAAACAACTCTTTAACTACCATATAACTGATCATAACGTATTATGATCTCTTCCACATTTATATTTATTTTGGTGACAAATATTGTAACTCCACCATCTGTATAAGTCATTAATTAAGCTAAAAAGGTGGCCAAATTACCCTTTTGACACATGAAACCTAGTAAGTGACCAATTTATGACTTGAAGACACCTTAAAACATATAAAAAAGAATTTTATGACATTTTAAAATAAATTTAGCCTTTAAAAAAGTTTGACCATGGTTGACCAACTTTGACTCTAGTCGACTAGCCTAGTACATAGAGGATGGACTTCAACAAAGACTAGGGGAAGGAAAAGTGAGACATATTAGACAATAAGAGACCCCATAAAACAAATGAAACCTTATTCAAAATTTAAAAATAGTATGGGTTGACTCAATTTGACTTGGGGTCAAATTTGGTCAACAGTGCCTTAATTAGATCATCATCATTGACCCAATTGATTGTGTGTTTCCTTTAATTTATTGCTTTCAAAAGTACATGCAAAAAAATCATTGTTTTAGTACATTTTTATTCTATTTGACACAATCTCTTATAGACTATTTATTTTCCCTACTTGTAGTACTAAGTCAACCTTGTCAACACATTATTCTTTTCTACTTGCCAGGATATAGTACTAGGTCAACCCTATTAACTCTATATCCTTATCAAATTATTTATTGTCTTAGGTTATAGTACTAGGTCAAGCCTATCAAAATTTTATCCTTATTCTCCTAGTTTATAAACCATGTTTTTAGTAGTAGGTCAACCCAGTCAAATCTATACTATTATTTATCCATTTATATTTCCTTAGTTTTCCATCACCTTTGCATTTCCTAATCCTTCTTCTTCATCATGAACTTCAAGTTTTAAGACAACACTGAGTTGAAATTAATTGATATGATGAGTCTTACCAACCCTCATAGAGTCTCCCATAATTAGATTGTGGTTCCTCTCCTAGATGAAAGTAATGTTCATATAGCCATTCACACAATGAAATATGGGACCCTTCCTCATTCTTCTTCAGTTCACAATTCTCTCTTCTCACTTGAAGATCACCTTGAATTAGAGTATACCTCTGAAATGATCTTCTTCATCTTTGAATTTCCACAACATCAAGGAAAGGATCCTTCTAGCATTTACCAACTCATGATAAGTGGTTAGTTGGAAGAGCCTCATTCACCTTCTCCCATGTTCTCACATGGATTTGGAGATACTAACTTCTTTGATTCTCAGCCTATTCACTCTATTTTGACCCATTCTCATACCATGACTTCTTTGACTTACTCTACCTCCATTCCTAGTATCTCCACTAACATATTAGCTTATACATCTAGTGGGCCTCTTCCAAGACCCACTCTTCTAAATTCTTCCACTAGTGCATCCTTTGCTACCCAAGGTAATCATACCTATAGTGTTGCATCTTATCATTCCTTTACTAGTTGATCTTTTACCACACAAGAAAATTATGCCACTAGTGCCTCACATTATAATAAGTCTTCTTAAGCTCTTACTAACATTCATAATGGTACAAGCCACTAATACCAATTCTAAGACTTTAAACAATGATAATAATTCAATTGAAACTAGCCAAATTTTATTATAAACTCTTAATCAAATGAATGTTCTTCAAGCTAATAATGTAAATCAAATGATGAAAATGCAAAACCGCCTTATACATCTTCAAACCCACCATCAACAAATGCCATGGGGAACACATCATCAAAATGTTCCCCCATCTCCTCTTTAGGATTCTATGGTAATCTTATACCTCAACCTCCTCTTGTCAACAAGACAATCAAGAATCTTCAAAATAAGCCTCTTACATCTCAAATTTATAATATTAATATAGGAGGTATCACCCCTACCATTTCTTACAATGGGTCAATTGATCCTACTCTTCATTTAAATACATTTTGAAATCTATCTAAGACTGGGTCAAATTAAATACCTTTTCTGATACCAAACTCTTAGAAAAAACTCATGAGTGATGCTTTAGATTGGTAAAACCAACTTAAAAATGATTCTATTACTAGTTTGCAAGATTTAGTAAATGCTCTATTCTAAGAGTTCCAAACTAGTGAACATCCTAAGAATAGCTTGGCCTATTTTATAAATTATAAATAAATTGAAACTAAAACTGCCCAAGCTTTCATTAAATAATGGAAGACATTATCCAAAAAATGTGAACATAGCATGGCTGATGATAACTTTTTCCTTCTCTTTACCAATGCTCTTTTTCATTAGTTATAATATTTGGTTCAGACTATCTCTCAACGTACTTTGGAGGAGGCTATTAACCATGCTAAATCTCAAGATTTCCTTGTTTCTCAATTCGATCAATCCCAATATGCTATGATTAATCACATGTTACTCGAGAAAAATAATAATCATGCTACTAATGATGTTGTCATAGATTCTTATGCCACCATTCACACTATTCAGGTTGTTGTTCCTAACCAATCTTTGGAACAAACTCCCCTTTCTAATCAATTTAACAATCCTCATTTAGCTTCTCCTAATAACTTCAATGTTCACAAACCTTTATCCTCAATAGAATTACTCAAACATCTACCAAGGAATTTACCATGAGAACTTGATCTCACTCGTCCCATGAAATCTTGGTATGTTCCCAATAAATTTTGTTGGTTTCATGCTAGTTGGGGTTATTCTCATGAGACCTATAGGAAGCTTCATAATTTGGCTATGGATTTTTTTCTTGGTCCCAATTTTTACCATGATTTCATCATTTTAAAATGCCAAGAAGCCTAAGACATTTATTTCAAATCCCATGAAATAAATACTAAATCTTAATCTTTGAATCAAGCTAATGTTCATTTATCCATCTATAAAGATCCTCTTCCAAATCAGCAAATAACCAAGACAAGCCTACGCCTTACATCAATAATGTTGATAGTCTTATTAACCTAACGCTTAAATAAAATGTGGTTAATATTACTAACATGCAAAGGGTGGTTAATTTCATTGATCCTCAACCCATCTACACACCTCTATTATCTCACACATTTCATGTAATCCAATATTCTTCTCGAATTCACTTAAATGAGTCAAGGTAAAATGACCTCATAAATTTTTATGAACCAATTCCAAATCCTCCCTTAGATAACACTTCCCATACTATTTATACCATCCTCCCATCTTCTTTATCTATCACCAATGACACTCAATATTGTATCAACACTTCTTCTACTCTACCTTAACCCATAACTACATCAACTACTTTATCTTCTCAACATAATCTATAAACATATCCTCTAACTACCCCTTTTACCTCTTATGAACATAAATTCACATGTACTTTTGCTCCTCCTTCTAGACCTCCTTCAACACTATGCACCTATTACCAACAATCATCTTATGGGTTATGATGAGTGGGATCCTATCATATAAGTAACTAATCTCACATCCTAAATCCCATTTCTTGAGCTTATGAGGACCTCTCCACATCATCATAACTATCTTATGTAAGTTTTTTTCAAAATGAATGTCCCTCATCCTTCCCTAATAGGATGTAAAAAAAACCTTATCTAGATTTGAAGATAACATCTTGCAATAATGTGAAGATATGTCCTCCTATGTTGATGAAACAATATACACTTATCTTTTCCTCAAAATTTCCATAGATTCCATTATTCCTAATGAGATTATGCTTCATTTAAATGATCCTCCTCTTTATATTAATGTCCAAATTGGTGATATCTATGTCAAGTGTCCCTTGATGGATGATGCTTCTTACACTTTTGTTACCTCTCTTGATTTTATCAAAACCCTTAGATGTTTTGAATGCAATCTCAATTCCACATCCAGCACATGAGAAGGCTATGATCAAATGTAAATGGATCTTTTAGATTGTGTGGATCCCCATTACCATCGCACCTATCACCATTCACATGAAGGTGATGATATTTAACTTTCATCTATCTTAAAAAAATTTGCTTGGTATGCCATGGACTCATCATATGAGAGAAGTTGCTTCTTCCATTGCTAATGGATTAAACTCCCTCATAATGTATCCATATATAGGACTTAGGGTGAAACTAATCCTTGGAATTTTGAACAATTCTAAGACTATGACATACTCAAGATTCCTACCCTTTAACCCTTACCAAGTATTCCCTTTTATGAGTCTTAATGATTCAACTTTCCTATGAATTCCACTTGAGGCTACAATGGTCATTATGAAATCATTGGTAATATTCTCCCAACCTCTTAGATTCTAATGATGATGAGCCTAATGAGATCAATCTCAAGATTAAAACTTATGATCTCTCACCTCATCTCATCTCTCAGCTTCCCTCTTCTTTAAAACCTCATTCTTGCAAACTACCTTGTGATGACATCCCCATAGTCTTAAATAAGGCTTGACATTTCATTTATCATGCCACATCGAATGACAATGTCATCCATACCTTTGTCATTGATCTTCATATACCTGATTAAAATGATGGTTATACCTTAGATGATCCATTCTTAGGAGGTCTTACTCAAGCCCAAGCTGTTGACATTATCCATTATCATTCCTCTTTGATTTAGTACTTAGTATATCTTCCCATGTTCCATCATATATCATTCCTAATTTCAACATTTTTCCTCTTTATCATAGGGTAGAGATGGTGTGAAAACATCTATTTTTAGTATAACCTCATATGAGTATGTTTATGGCTCATGCTATGACTGAGCCCTATCTCTTTGCTAAGTACCATGACCCCTATAACCTATATATCCTTGAGATGCATGAAATTCTCATTCAACCTTTGGTAGACCCTTCCCCTACCTTAGTAGAGCCCGGATCTGATCCCCTTCCTACACCCACTTTAGTTGAGTCTATTACTACTTCTAATCTTATTTCTCCTACTATTGATCCTTTCCCAATCTCTCCACCAACACCACCTTCTCTTGGTGATGGTTTGATTCTTTTACTGTAGTTGTATCCTTTATCCACCAAATGGGCTAATCAACCTTACCAATCTCATTATAATTTTCTTAAACTTCCTCTTATGAGTACAACTACCAAGCCTACTAACAAGCATATATATATATATATATATATATATATATATATATATATATATATTGCTTCCATATCACAAACAATCATTCATCTATGCATTATTGTAAGCTACAATAATATATTGACATTTTCTATCCTACTACTCCTTAGTCCTTAGACAAGGGCATACCTCCCCAAAAGGTACTCCATAAGTATATCCCTAAGTATGGAGAGGTATATTACCTTTGGTACCAATGTGGAACCCATCACACTGATCATTACTAGATCCTTTAGTAGCATCTTTGATATCACTTCTTAACCATTCCCACACCTTCTACCATTCCTCTCACAAGTTATTATTTCAAGATGGTTCCTCCTACTTCCCACATGGTTCCACCTCATGTGGTTCCATATCCTCATGTGGTCCTTTCTTTACATCTTATTCCTCCACCCATGGACCTTCCCTCACCTATGGAACCTTCTCCACCTATGATTACCTCACCTATGTCTCCTTCCCCACTAATGATCCCTTCATCTCCTATAGAGTCCATTCCCATGGATTATCTTGAGCATCCCTTGCTTGATATCCCTCATCATCATTATCCTTCAATAATTTCCACCATTTCTATTGAATATATTCAACATGAATTATTTACCTAAATTTTTTTGAAGATCGATGAGACATTAGTCAATGTTTGTATTCAACTTCATAAAGAGATATCAAATGTTATGGATAATGTGTGTTGGAAAATATATCATTACTTATGAGCACATGCATGGTGTTCATACATTTTTATTTGGATTGGACCTGTGCTTTAATTTTATATTAATCTGATGGTTAGACCATTTTACAGTATGTCAAATTCTTCTCTATCTTACATGGTGAATTTGGTTTTTCATTTTATATTACTTATGATGTCATTATGATCTCTTGTAGATTTTTTATCTATCATTGCCTTCTTTTTCTTCTTCAGTTCAATTTTTATGACTCCCTTGTTATTTTTCATGATTTTTTGCTATCTTATCTCTATATACATAGATAATTATTATTGTGACTTGGTTATACAAAACTTGCTCCCTTTAGTCATTCCTTATTTACCATATGCTCAGTTAGTAAACAATTCATCTCATTATAATATCCTTTTACCAGTCCACTTTGGATCTCCTTTTTATTTTGCTTTATTCCCTTTCATAAACTAAGCATATATATGGTTGAGACTTGATATAACATGTTGGTTCATAGTTAAGCCTAAGTGTTGTAGTCAATCTTGTCTTTGGATACTTATCTTCTTTTAGTCAAAGCCTAAAGCTCATTTGTGTGTATCACTCTATCACTCATGATTGGTCATTCCAAGTCTATATGGAGGAGGAATCTTTAAATCCATAAAAACATTTAAAAATCCAAATCATTTAATAAAATACAATGATTCAAAAAGGAAATATTCAAAATTCTCAAAAGTCAAATCACACTAAAAGACATGATTCCAAGTACATCTCCTTATTTTAATTGAAGAACAAACTCCATAATTGGCTTCACAATATATCCCAAGTCCATTGGGGTGTGATAGGCTAGTAGATTAGAAAATGAGAATGAAAAAATCTTCTAGTGCTAGCTACTTTCTCATGTAAGTACCCAATCTTCTCAGTAGACTAATGACTCTATAGTGGGTCTTGAAGAATGGGGAACATGTTATGGGAAGGTAGGTCCATTTTAATTATCTTATACCAATATACCTTCATGATTTGATCTTAATAGCACACTTATTTGACTACATATCTTTGTGTCTATAACGAACATGTATCCTTTGTATCTTGATGGTCACTAGTCACTTAGTGTCTTCTCATGTCCTTAGCATGCCTCATGTCTTCTAAGGTCTTCTAATAAGATGAGAAAGTTAGGATTTTTACATTCCCTTTTTAACTCCCTAAAATCTTATTATTTCCCCTTGATAAATATATATTTTTCACTTATCACTACTAAAGGGATTCCATTTTCTGAGTTACATTGTAAGACCATGGATAGGACTTGACCTTCCTCACAAATTACCAAACTTTCCACATTACCATTACACACATACCTTTTTTACCAAATTTTCACATGTATTCCACCTCATTGGTGTTTCGTTTATGATTTTTAGTGTAAGACCATAGATAGACCTGGCCTTATTCACAAAACTTTCTAATATCCAATTTACAACAAAATTACATGTGTCAAATATGAGATAGGATTTGATTGACTATGAGTTAAAAGTCATTGACCTGCTTCCCATATTCATTTTGAATGTTTTATGCTTACTTAATTAGTCTTTAATATTTTATCTTCTTATTTTATTTTTTCATGTAAGAATCCAACAATTTCTTGAGTTTTTCATACTTTCCAACTTGAATTAGTGTGATTAATTTAAGACCATTTTACCAAAAACAAATTCTCTTATACTTCCCAACATGACTTAGTATGATTGATTGACTCAATTGATTTATTTTTATACCATTTAATATTTTCATACTTTCCCTTTTATTACATTATTTTCATACATTCCAAAGTGATTTAGTGTGATTTTACTTGTTTTAATTTAGTACCAAAAGCTCTTTTTATGGTTTAAAAACACAACTTTTTGCCCTCTTATTTACCACTATTTGGTTTCTTATCCTTAGTCATTTTTTGTTATTATACATTTTCCAATGTGAAATAGTGTGTAATATATTTGTTTTTGATTGATTATATTTTACCAAGTCTTTTTTGCATGTTTATTTTTAACCATGAAGGTGTCCTACATAATGTTAGAAAAGAAACCACAACATATATATTTCCTATAACATATACAACAAAAACAAAATAAATATGCTAAAAACAAATATATCCATACATCCACAACCATAACCATAATAAAGTGCATAAGAAAAACATTCAACTATTAAAATCAAGTATGTAATATTTAGAGGGGAATGTCTAAGGCATCTATTGGTAGTGTTGCTAGGCAACAAGATAGACATGATAGAGCCTAGCCTTAGAGCTGGAGTGAAGTATATTTTTATACTTTTGTATCAAAAAACATGATATACATACATACATACATACATACATACATATATATACATATACATATATATATATATATATATATATATATATATATATGTATGTATGTATGTATGTATGTATGTATGTATGTATGTATGTATGTATGTATGTATATATATATGTATGTATGTATGTATGTATGTATATATACATATATATATATATATACATATAATGTATATATATATATATATATATGTATATGTATATATATATGTATATATATATATGTATATATATATATGTATAAATTTATCTATATATATATATGTATATATATATATGTTTATATATATATATATATATATATATATATATATATATATATATATATGTATGTATGTATATATATCATGTTTTTTAATACAAAAGTATAAAAATATACATCACTCCAGCTTTAAGTCTGGGCTCTATCATGTCCATCTTGTTGCCTAGCGGCACTACCAATAGATGACTTAGACATTCCCCTCTAAATATTACAATGTAAAGAGATTATTTGGTATCTCAAACCTATCACCTGTCATTATAGATTGGCCACCTGGGCTTATACCTATGCTAGCTAACTCATGGTAGCCATAAGCACTAATCTCTCTTTAGCCAAGTCCTTCCATCCCTATGCCTCTCCTACTCCCATCCTTGCTAGTAGATGTCACTCATCTCTATGTGCTTATAATCACCTTACAGCCTCTCTTGCTAGTCTTGACCAACTCTCGTATGTTGGGAAAGGTATTACCATGGGATCATCCAATATGACAAGGTTGTATAACATTAGTTCCCCATCTAAGATATCATGGAATGATTTCATAACCACAAATACCCATCTGATCTCCTCATTCTCTGAAAGATATAAAAAATTCAAACAAGATAGATATAAAATAATAGATATATCTTAAAATCTATCTATAATATATTTTAAAAAAATAAAGTAAATTATAACCTTTAATTTCCTATCTAAATGTCACCTATCATTGTCTCCCAATATGCACAACCACCAATCATGGTCTCTCCATCAGACCATCCTTTGAGTACCTCATCTATGGGATGCCTCCCAACCAATAAAAAATATAGGGTCACCACTCATGCCCATCTTAAGTTATGCCTTAGTGGTGCCTCTGTAGACCAGCTCTATCCTAGGCTGACTGATGGGTCATCCTAGATGACCATCCTTTATGATCTCTCTTATCACTGGCATCTCCATCAATGGTAAAACTAAGTTGGTCACCATTCCTCCTAGTATGGTGATGTTTATGGTACCTTTAGCACTCAGCATCCACATCCATATCCATTTTAGCTGCTAGCTATCATGCTCAACCTATCCAGAGTCTCTCACATTATGGTTTGATTTATGGTTTAGCAATTAGTGGTCCCACTCCTCTCCTTTTCAGATATCTCACATATCTAGCCCAAAAAATGTGTAGCACTATCAAATTTTCTATATTAGGGAGTCCAAATTATCCTGATACATGTGCCACTAGATGTAGTTATATCTACCAAGTGTAGTGGCCTATAATATATGCTCGTGCCAACTTTGGTGCCACTATCTTCCAACTCAGCCATACTGTCATGGTGTGCCCATATGGATACCACATGATATCTTGTTGCATGATTATCTATATTTCTATCATGTGGGTTACAACTTGTACCACTTGATCATATCACCATCATTACACCTAAGGTAATTGATCATTAACCATATGTGGAAACCTAGTTAGTCGGTACATTGGGAACCTATTATGTATCCAAGGACTCAATAAAATCATTGGCCCCATGGTATTCTTCCCTCTATATAGCATCCCAAACATATAATTCATGGTCTAAACCTATATGATAGAACCTACATCATATAGTGCTTGCTGCTCTAATATAGACTAGCACAAGGGTATCACATACAGTGGTACCTTACCATCTGACTTGTGACACAACACTCATGATATCACAAGTCATATCACCACCTTTTGGATATCCAAAATATAATTTATAGACACATAAAAAAGGCTCAATCTCATCCCTAGATATAACTTATCGGATCACGTCACCTATTGCACTAATGCTCATCTCTCCTCCTGCCCGTCTGGTAACCCCATGATCACTAGCATCCCTCTTATGAGAAGTTCAATTATAGCATGGACATTCTCCAATGTGATACCCACATCTATGGTATCCCCATCCACCACCCACATGAAAGTATTATTCAGGCACTCTTAGGCTCCTAGAAACATGACTACTAGATTTGTATTCAATAACTCTCAACAAATCTCTATGATACTTCCTAAGCCTAGTGTCACTAACCTAGCTAGGTCATCCAATATTAATCACTTTAATAGGTCTGGTAGCTAGGTTACATCCACTAATTATAGTAATCTATGATTCCCCTATAACCATCAAATAATAAAGGATGTATTAAGTCTATTTTTGTGGGATGAATAGATTATTTGCATGATAAGTTTAACTGTTAGTATTGAGTCTACGTTTCTATTTTTGGCAGAACTGATTTGAACCTTTGATTAGGAGGTGTATCTAATGGTGGAGAATGCATAGCTCATGATCCCTAATTTTATATAATAGGGTTAGATCTTCATAGTTTTTAAGTTGTAATTGAGAGAGAAAACTCTTGAGGGAAAGAGATCTGTACATCTGAGAGGTTTGAGAAGAAAGTGTGATTTCTTCATTGTATTTCCTTCTGAAAGAGTTTAATACAAGTTTTTGGGTTGTTTTTTGTATCTCATATTCTTTGTTGTTTCTGATTTCTATTTACTTATAATTATGGTTTAATTCCATGTTTAGTTGCTTACACAAAAGTAATAAATTGTGTTGTAAGATCCCAACAAATGGTATCAGAGCTTGGGTTCACTAACAGGTGGTTTCAAATCATGTTAGTGTTTGTTGATTACATGTCACTCATAGGGGTTTCTGTTTGAGTGGGAGTAAAGCAATGGTAGAAGAAAGTAAACTAAGAATGGAGAATTTTAATGGCAAGAATTATCAATTATGGAGGATGCAGATAGAAGATTATCTATATCAGAAAGATCTATACTTAGCATTAGGTGGGGTTTCAAGCAAGCTCACAGATATGCAAGATAAAGAATGGAATGTTCTTGATAGAAAGGCTCCGAGATTTATAAGATTGAGTCTGGCATCTTTTATGATTTCTAACTTATCACAGGAAAAAACAACGGTAGAGTTAATGGATACTTTAGCAAATTTATATGAAAAGCCCTCAGCTTCAAATAAGGTATATTTTATGAAGCAATTATTTAATTTGCAAATGCAGGAAGGTGGATATGTATCTACTCATCTAAATGATTTCCATGCAATAGTAAATCAGTTAAATTTAGTCAAAATAGTTTTTGATGATGAAATTAAGGCTATATTAATCTTATGCTCTTTACCTGAAAGCTAGCATAGCTTGGTAATGGCAGTTAGTAATACTGCATCTGCTTCAAATATCTTGAAAGTAGATGATGTTGTTAGTGTAATCTTGAATGAAGAAATTCATAGGAAAAGCATAGAAGAAACATCAGGGAATGCTTTAAGTGTTGAAAGTAGGGGAAGGCAAAAAGAGAAGGGCAAGCAAGGGAGATCAAGGTCTAAATCAAAGATGAGAGGTAGATCCAAATCCAAAAATGGAAGAAAAATAACCTACTGGAATTGTGGAAAGATAGGGCATGCAAAGAAAGATTGCTGGTTGAAAGATAAAGAAGAAAATCAGCATGAAGGTAATAAGGAAGCAAATGTTGTAGGTATTGTTACACAAGATGCTCTTATATTTTCTTTGGATAATAAAATAGAATCTTGGGTTTTAGATTTTGGTGCCTCTTTCTATGCAACCCCAAATAGAGAATTTTTAAATGATTCTTTCCATGAAAATTTTGGAATAGTTTATTTAGGGGATGATGAGCCTTGTAAAATTGTTGGCAAAGGAAAAGTGCAGTTGAAATTGCAGAATGGCAACACATGGGTGTTGAAGGATGTCATGCATGTTTCCATCCTAAAGAGGAATCTAATTTCTACAGGAAAGTTGGGGGATGAGGGCTATACAGTAACTCTCATAGTTGAATCTTGGAAGGTTTCCAAGGGTACACTTGTATTAGCTAGAGGTAAGAGAGTAGGTACTCTCTATCTATGTAATTGTATTACTAATAATTCTCCTTCTATATTATCTACTTTAGATGTAGATTCAAAGTTGTGGCACTGTAGGCTTGGCCACATGAGTGAGAAGGGAATGACTGTTCTTAAGTCAAAAGGTAAGCTTTCAGATTTGAAAAGCATAGATCTAGATTTCTGTGAGCATTATATTTTTGGGAAACATAAGAGAGTGAGATTTTTCAAAATTGGATCAACAACGAAGAAGCACAAGTTGGAGCTTGTTCACACATACGTGTGGGGACCAGCTCAGGTAGCTTCTATTAGAGGATCACAGTATTATGTTTCTTTCATTGATGATGCTACAAGAAAGGTATGGGTTTATTGCATAAAGAAGAAATTTGATGTTTTTGACACATTTAAGAAATGGAAAGCTTTGGTTGAGAATGAAACAAGTTTGAGATTAAAGTGCCTTAGATCTGACAATGGTGGTGAGTACTGCAGCTATAAATTCAATAGTTACTATTCTATGAGTGGAATACATAGGGAAAGGATGGTTCCAAGGACACCTCAGCAAAATGGAGTTGATGAAAGGATGAGTAGAACAATAATGGAGTGTGCACAGAGTATGAGGTTGCATGCTAGTTTGCCCTTATAGTTTTGGGTAGAAGCTGTAGATACTATGGTTTACCTGATTAACAGAGGACCCTCTACTGCTCTGGATGGTGGAATTTTAGAAGAGGCTTAGATAGGTAAAAAGGTAGATCTTTCATTTCTCAGAGTTTTTGGTTTTGAAGCTTTTGTGCACGTTGATAAAGAAAATAGAAAGAAGCTAGATGTTAAATCTTTGTGGTGCACTTTTATTGGTTATGGCTTTGGAGATTTTAGATTCTAGTTGTGGAATTTAGGAACTAACAAAATTATTAGAAGTCATGATGTTGTTTTCAATGAAAATGTGATGTACAGTGATCATCTCAAGAAGTTGAATAATACTGAGCAGGGAAATGTTAATTTGGATGAAGCGATGATCCAAAATGAGCTCATAGATAAACATTTTCACACACAGGAAAACACAGACACTGACATCAGTCAGGTAGGAACCGACATCATTTAGAAAGGAACTAACATCGATCATACAGGAACTGACGTCAGTCAAATAAGAACTGACATCGGTCAAGTGGAACTAACATCGGTCAAGTACAGACCTGGAGATGATCGGGATCAGTCAGGTATAGACCTGGAGATGATCAAGATCGGTCACTGACAGAGAATTTGGGTAGACAGCAAGCTATGAATGAGTCTCGGACGCCCATGAGGTGGTCAGAAAGGGTAAGTAAACCTCCAATTCATTATTCCCCTTCGTTATTCTACTTGTTGCTCATAGATAGTAGAGACCCAGAGAGTTTTGATGAGGCAATACAGGTAGGAACCTAGAAATAGTGGGAGCTTGGCATGAATGAGGAGATTGATTCCTTGAAAGAGAACCAAACATGGGATTTGGTTGAGTTGCCAGCAGAAAAAAAAAGCACTAAAAAATAGATGGGTTTACAGATTAAAGGAATGTTAGAATGGACAAATGAGACTTAAGGCCAGGTTGGTAGTAAAGGGATTTGCATAGAAACCAGGTATTGATTTTGGTGGTTTTTTTCTCTTGTAGTAAAGATGACTTCTATTCAAACTGTATTGCCTTTAGTTGCTATTGAGGATTTGCATCTTGGCAACTTCATGTTAAGACAACATTTCTTCATGGAGATTTGGATGAAGAAATATATATGGATCAGTGGGAAGGATTTGAGGTTAAATGTAAGGAGAAACTTCTGTGCAAGTTGAAGAAAAGCTTATATGGTCTTAAACAAGTTCCTAGATAATGGTATTTGAGGTTTGACAGGTTTATGACAGAGCATGGCTTCTGTAGATGTCAATCTGACCATTGTGTTTATTTTAAGAGATTGGATAATGTTAGATATATTATCCTTTTGCTATATCTAGATGATATGCTTGTTGTAGGTTCACACATGCAGGATATTTTAGAGCTTAAGGTAAAATTAGCTCACACATTTACCATGAAGGATTTGGGAGCAGCAAAGAAAATCTTTGGCATGAGTATTAGGAGAGACAAGAAAAATCATAGTTTGATTTTGTCTCAAGAGGATTATGTGAAGAAGGTGTTGGAGAGGTTCAATATGCATGATGTAAAACCAGTAAGCACACCTATGGCTAGACACTTTAAGTTGAGCAAAGAACAGTGTCCTAAATCACATGATGAGGTTGAGTACATGAGTAGATTTCCATATGCTTCAGTATTTGGGAGCTTAATGTATGTAATGGTATGTACTAGACCTGATATAGCCCAAGCAGTTGGAGTTGTTAGTAAGTTTATGGCCAATCTAGGGAAGGAACACTAAAAAGCAGTTCAGTGGATTCTCAGATATCTGAGAGGGACCAGCAATAGGCATTTATGTTATGAAGGATCAAACACCTCTCTACATGGGTATGTATATTTGGATATGGTAGGTGACTTGGATGGCAAGAGAAGCACCACAAGATATGTGTTCACTGTTGGTGAAATGGCAGTTAGCTGGATTTCAAAGTTGCAGAAGGTTGTTTCCTTGTCTACTACAGAGATAGAATACATTACAGTCATAGAGGCTAGCAAGGAGATGATTTGGATGACTCGGTTCATGGAAGAGTTGGGAAAGGAGCAAGAGAGTTATAGATTATACAGTGATATTCAAAGTATAATTCATTTGGCAAAGAATTCAATCTTTCATTCAAGAACCAAACATATATAGCTTAGGTACCACTTCATTAGACAGGTATTGGAGGATGGTGAGTTCAAGCTGGATAAGATCCATATAGATAAGAACCCTACTAATATGTTAATAAAGCCAATAACAAAGGAGAAGTTGAATCTTCATTCAAATTTTGTTGGTCTTCAAGATTGAGCTTGAAGATGGAGAAGCTAGAAGATGTTGCTGTACAAGTACAGGTACAGGTGCAACTATTCATCTCCAACTGGGAGACTATTGAGTTATGGAGCTAAAAGCTTCACCATATGAGAAAATGCAAGGTTATTGGAGTTATACAGTCACCGGCATCGGTCACGAGTTGACTAGAGGCTACTGACATCAGTTATGGATTGGCCAATGTTGGTCATGTGCAGACAGACAGGGACTGACATCGGTCACCTTTGCATTCTAGAAGTCTATTTTCATGGGATGAACAGATTGTTTGCATGATAAGTTTAACTATTAGTATTGAGTCTCCATTTCTATTTTTGGTAGGACTGATTTGAACCTTTGATTAGGAGGTGTATCTAATGGTGGAGAATGCATAGCTCATGATCCCTAATTTTATATAATAGGGTTAGATCTTCATAGTTTGTAAGTTGTAATTGAGAGAGAAAACTCTTGAGGGAAAGAGATCTATACATCTGAGAGGTGTGAGAAGAAAGTGTGATTTCTTCATTGTATTTCCTTTTGGAGGATTTTAATACAAGTTTTTGGGTTGTTTCTTGTATCTCATATTCTTTGTTATTTCTGATTTCTAGTTACTTATTAATTTTGGTTTAATTCTGTGTTTAGTTGCTTACACAAAAGTAATCAATTGTATTGTAAGATCCCAACAATTATGTTCATGCAACATCAAAACTCTACATGAAATATTACTTCATAGCCTTCTAAGCCTATAAAAGGCATTTAAAAATATAACCTATGGTATATGGAGACTTAGTTATCTCTTCCTATAGACTTGTTAGGTTGGGTTTTTAATGCCACTAAAACATTTTGACATATCTTCATACAAAATTAGAAACATGAACTTTCATCCTCTTGTATTTAATCAACATTTTCACCTCAACTTGAATCGGGCATACCCAAAAATGTTTTCATTTATAAGTGCACCCTATCAAGTCCTAAAATATACATGATGTGACATAATGGAAATACTCATAGGTTTGGGTGACCTATAATAGGATTAAATCTTTAGAGAAGGCCATATCCTTTACAAATCGTGGTGCACATGAGTTAGGATCAAGTTAAAGACCTATATCCTACACTAACAAAGCCTAATCTAATCTACAACTATGATTTAGTCATGAAAATGGGTAGGAAAGAATATAAAAACTAAAAATAAGGTGATGCACCAAGTTTGAGTATCTCTTCCACTCACTTTAACATCACAAAAATAAAATTTGAAATATTGATTTTAGCTACAGACTATCACAAACCTAATATAATAGAGGTATAATGAAAGGACCAAATTTTGTAAGGGTTGTATTGTCTACAATTTCCTTATAAATGAGCCAAAATAGACTAATCAGTATCCACAATTAATCTCAAACTAAGAAAAAGAGACTAAATAACACAATACATAATTAAACTTCTAAAATACATAATGAACAATAAGGAAAGAGAGGCAAATTGATTATTTCATTAATAGTTTCGGGCCTAATCCAACATTAGAAGTCTCAAAATGGGTATATTATTGTCATAACTAGAGGAAGGATCCAAAATAAGGCATTTCCAACCCAATATATAGAAAATGAGAGAGAAGAGAGAGGATTAAAACACTACTAAATTATATAAATATAGAAAATACATTCTAACTCCTTCACTTTCAAGAGAAAAACAAGTAGAAAATATGAGCATCAAGCTCTCTTCAATGGCTTCATACTTGCCATTTTGATGTCTCTAATGGAATATGGGCATAAAATTGGAGGAGAGGGATTCATTGATTCTATTTTTGTCATTTGGAATGTTGGATCATGGTGAAAAGTCTACTCTACTTGAGAAACTCCTATATTTATTTATTTTGCTCACCTCTTTCTTTAGACTTGCATGTCAAACCTTGCTATGTGGTTGACTTGGAAGAAGACTTCCTATGCCATTTGAACCTTGAGTATTAACTTGTCATGATGAACACTTAATGGAGGAGTTACATATGTTTAAGATCAAATTTCTAATGCTTTGGGTCTCCATCATGGCCTTAATGACCCTCAACCCCAACCTATAATCATGATTGATAGGATATATTAACATAACAATGTTGAAAATTACATTCAAACTCCCTTGGTGGTCTTTAAGAGAGGTATAAAAGCTGATGTAGTGTCCTAGTTATTCATGAGGACTCCTTGAGAAACTTGGAACTTACATTTTTAATCTTTACAACCCCATTTTACTCTTTCATTCCCTTAAAAAACTTGTAAAAACTTACTTCACAACCTCAAGAGACTCTAAAAAACCTGTTACACATTTAAACTTGGCATTGAGGTCATTCTTAAGCTTAGGACCTTCCCTGACAACTTGAATCATCATCCTAAGAACAATCTACAACTTTCTTACTTATCTCAATTTTATTTGTGGTCTTGACCACCATGACAGATTATATGAAAGTATTACAAGGTATACCCAAACTTGTAAACCTATCAAGGAGCTCTTTGATTATGTTTATGACTTGTAACTTTCATCATCACTTATGCATTCATCCATATTTTATCCATGATATTTGTGAGGTGGACCATGTTGATATGAATTTTCATGTAGATAGTCTTAGGATGACTTTATTTTAAATCTTAAGATGTTGTGTAGTCTTGTAAAATTTATGTTAGGCTTTAAGATTTCAAAACCCTCTTTATTGGTATTGTAATCATAAAGAATGCTTGGTCAAGATAACATAGATAGGTATGAGGTTTAAATCATGCCTTAGATTCTATAAACTTCTTGATTTAATCTCTTGATCATGACCTTACATTCTTGCAACATCATAACTTTTCATGAAATCTTACTTCATAGCCTTCTAAACTTGTAAATGACCTCTAAAAATAGGCCCTATAGTCTATGGATACATAGTTATCTCTTCATACATAATTATTAGGTTAGGTTTTTAATGTTATTGACACCTATTGACATATATTAATACAACATTGAAAATATAAAATTTCAACCTCTTGCATTTACTCCTCAACTTGAACTGAGTGTCCTAGAAACTTTGTCATCTTGAAATCCTCCTTGTCAGGTCTTGAAACCTACTTGAAGTGAAATAATATAAATAGTCCTAGGTGTGGGTGACCTATAATAAGATTAAATATCTAGATAAGGCTATATCCTTTCCAAAACATAGTTCACCTAATTTAAGATTAGGTAAATCCCTACCACCTACACTAACAAAGTCTAATCTAATATACAACTATGCTTTTGTCATGAAAAGGAGGAAAGAAGTTAAAAACTAAAAACAAGGTGATGCACAATGTTTGAGTATCTCCTCCACTCATTTAGAAAACATAATAACAACATTTAAAATATTGATTTTAGCTACAGACTCTCACAACCTTTCTAAAATACGGTTATAATGAAAGGACCAACTTGTATAAGTGATGTATTGTCTACAATTTTCTTTAAAATGAGACAAAAGAGACTAATGAGGTTATAAAATTGATCTCAATCTAATAAAAAAAGACTAACGAACACAATATGCAACCAAAATTGTAAAAAGATAGTGAAACAAGAAGGAGAGATGGAAATTTAATATTTTGTTCATAGTTCAAGGACTAATCCAACATTATAGGTCTCTAAATGATCCGAATCTTGTCATATCTAGTGTTTGGATCTAAAATATGGCATTATTGACCAAATATATAGAAATTAAGAGACAAGAAAGAAGACTAAAGCACTAATAAATTACATAAATATAATACTTGCATTCTAACTCCATCCCATTCAATGTAAAATAAATGGAAAATAGGGTCATTACGCTCTCTTCAATGACTTCATACCTACTATTTTGATGTCTCTCATGGAATATGAGCATAGAAGTGGAGGAAAGGGATTCATTACTACCTTTTTGTCATTTGGAGTGCTTTATCAGGGTAGAGATGATCCTATAGGGATACTCCACTTGAGAAAATATTTCAGTGATTGATTTCACTCACACCTCTCTTCACACTTGCATGTCAAATCCTATTTGATGATTAAATTATAAATATGCCTCCTACACCACTTGGCATTGTGGTTGACTTCAGTTGACCATCACTCCATCTCATGAAAGTAATTACATCCCCCAAGTATTATTTTTAATGCCATATGTATCCATTGATTCTTAATGACCATTTATCTCCACTATTTGTAGCCTTGAAGAACTAATCAAGATACCTATATAATGTGCTTATCATGCTTGAGGCATGATGGAGTTGAACTATTTAAAATTAGCCTTGGATCCTATTAAGAGGCCTCTTGGAGAAGCCTATAAGCTTCAATAACTATCACATCTACCTAAAATGGTCCTTGAAGAACCAAGAAATGACATTTGTATGATTAATAGTCTTATTTACTCTTTTCATTTCCTTCATAAACTCATAATCAAATAGTTAGAGTCCTTGATTTTCATATCATGTATCTTTTGGTCTATAGTTTTATTCAATACAACATTATGTTGTATAAACATAATATTTTTATAATTTGTCAATTAATGATGGTTTCTCTCTTATATAAAACTATCGAGTCTCAATCTATCTGAGTTTATGCATTAAAGGGTACACTCTGAAAGGTGTGGGTAAACCATTGGTGCTTCATAGGATTGTTGTCCCCTATACCGCCACTTGCTATCCATACAAGCTTCTCCTATGTACTTCCTTAAGCCTTTCCTCCTTTATTTCACACTCCTCCAAGTATTTCAATGCCTATAAAAACACATACACAAGATAGGTGAGAGTGTTTGATTCAGATATACTAGTTATCACAAGTTAAAATAATGAGGGATACATATTAACCATCATGTCAAGAAGTAGAACACCCAAGATAATGAATGCTCATTTATGAATGAGGATCCAAGAGACCCACTCTAAATCATCGAAGAGAAATGTCATGATTAACCAATGGAGTGAAATTGGTTTTAAGTTGATTTGAATCATTATGGAATTAAATATCCATTATCTATAGGCCTGACCACCTTTCATTAATGTTTTATGCCATAATTTATTCCCATTGGTCCACTTCTTAGTTGGCTAAAAAATCATCCTACTTGTTAACCTACCTAACCTAATGAGAAATGGACCAAGACATGAATTTCTATAAGATGGTTCAAGCATGATTGAGGATGTTTTTGAGACACCATACATTGGCATGTTCATTTCAAATAACATCCAAAATGATTTAGTAATCCCTGTAGATCACTAGGTGCTCAATACTTCGTTGACAAGATAAATGGATGTATAAGATAATTGATTAGACTTCAACTTCATTATTTTTTCCATACTAGAGACTAATGAATGAGACAAAAATGAGAGATTCTATATAATCCTAAATACTACAACTAGTGCCTAAAGCTTAGGGATTCCCACAGGCTATAGCATCAAAGTTTAATTTAAATAAACTTGGAAGAGGGGCAGTCTAAGATGCATTAAGGTGAGGATGGGATTTGACACTATATGCTCTTGACCCATTGACAAGGGTATCATATTATAATATATTAATGTATATTATAATATATAATCACGTATTAAATTTTAAAATATTTATTACTAATATATATAGTAATGGTATATATTATTATTTATATTATAAAATATATATAATTATGTAACTATATATATATATATATATATATATATATACTATTTATTATACTATAATATTATACATAATATTATGTACAATATAATAGTATAATAAATGTTATATATATATATATATATATATATATATATATATATATATATATATATATATATATATATATTATAACATTTATTATACTATTATATTGTACATAATATTATGTTACAAACACACATGTGCACGTGCCCCCTCCCCCCACCCCCCCACACACAAAATATTTATGTAATATAATATTTTAACACACACACACACATACATACATGAAAAATAACGCAAAGCTTGTGTATTAAAAAAATTCCAAAAACCCTGGTAAAATAGGGAAGTACATTAAAAACTACTAAAACCAATAGTGATTTTGAAAAGTAAAATGAGAACTAACTGAGTTAGATATATAATAATAGGATAAAGTATTAGAGAGATGACACATAATTAAAATAAATTGGAACCATAACCATTGAAACCTCTTTGCACACTTCCTGTTCGATATTTAGGGATATTAGAGAATTTGTTAACTTAGAATCATCCTTGTCACCTAGGATAACCATCCTTTCATAGATGGAATTTAGGTTGGACCCTGAGGGATGTTTTCCACTAAAATGGCCTATATAATAACCCAAAATTGGTCCAACCTATTATCCACCACATTACCTAAGTTTTCAACATCCTTAGGAACTGCTAATGGGTTTTTGACACTAAACAAGACCATTTAAATGCCAATATTCTAAGCCATTTTGAGTGTGCCTAGCCTAATGTTGGATTATCTTTGATCCTCCATAACTTGATGATTGAATAAAAAGAATCAATAAATTCACACCCATGAAACCTCATGGGTAATTTTACATTCAATATATTGGTAACCATCTAATTTAATAACATTCCATCTTTCACCCCATTAATGAGAACCTTCTTGAAAAATTTTAAAGCTTCCTTGGAGATGATTATTTTTTTCTTATCCAACAAATTAATATAATTCGGCAAGTACCAAATTTGTTTCACTTACTAGTCCTAAGAAAGAGTAGTGTACATCATCCAATGATGAATTATGAAGCATGTTCAAATTCATCTCTTTGACAATTTTTATCAGTGTATCCTTGATGTTACATTTTTTGGTTCTCTTGGAGGCACCTGATATGATTGAAGGGATTTTCATGTCACTAGTAGTACCCCTCTTTTCTGTAACCAAATTTTCAGCTCACACAAAGCTCAAAATGACCAATCTGAGTGGGTGATGGAAGTAGTAAAGACAACCCACACATGTCTACTAACACGCATATTGATTTCCATCCCAAACCATTATACCATTAAGAACTTGAAATTAAAGATAAATTCCCTAAATGATGATGTGGTAGGGGACAATCACTTCAATAATTAATAGAATTGATTAAACTATGATGATGATCCAACTCAATAAGCTTCTCAAATTTTGTGTCCATAATTAATTAGTTAATTAAATCTAAGTGGTTATTTTAGGAGATAAGCATAACAACCTTAATTAAAAAGTGGTATAAAACCTAATTCTCTTCAAAAAGAGTGTATTGGATATTAAAGTGCTGTAAATTATTTCTAAAATTTATACAATCCTCCAAAATTTGGTTAAGATTATAATTAGCGATGTTTCCTAAATTCATTGCTTCCTTAATGACCTAGGAATCACCTTCAATATGAATATTAGTCCATTTATTTTATAATTCTATGGAGATTCTTCACTTAAGATCCTTGGCTTTAGTGATGTTGCTGGTGCATCTACCCAGAGATTCAATGTATCTAAGGAGAATGTTTCCATTGGAATCTATGAAAAAATGTTTGGCTCTTGCCTAGCCTTAGTTTCCCTTTGGAGCTTCCTCAAAGTTAAGTTTGATTGTATCAACTTGAGGAGGAGATCATCTAGTTGGAATTATCTTA
Source organism: Torreya grandis (assembly GCA_037957365.1). Lineage (NCBI taxonomy): Eukaryota > Viridiplantae > Streptophyta > Pinopsida > Cupressales > Taxaceae > Torreya > Torreya grandis. The sequence goes on along the minus strand of JARHVA010006190.1, from coordinate 239,953 downwards.
TTAAAATTTATGCTAACCCTATTATTGTGGAATATTAATAATATATTAATGTTTGAGTAGTCATATTTATTAATGTCTTTTGCCACCATCAATGACATTGCATTATTGAATTGAGAAACAAATGAGATGTGGATCCTTATTATAATCAAATAAATTCTCATGACATCATCATCCACCCTTGATAATAAAAATTCTAATAAAATACGTTTCCACATTTATTTGATATAACTAACACATTTCATTTTGCACCTTTGTTACATTGAAAGGTCAATTTAAAATTTAATGTACTTGTGTGTATACATGTAAATTATATGGGATAAGTGATATCGATATGTCGCTACATAAAAACATGATTTTATTACAAATTATAATATGTCCATTGAAGATTCCAATATTTAATTATTATATTTTAGTTATATATTCACCCTAATGTACAATATAACATAAAATATGTTGTCATTTCCCTTCACCATCATCATGCAAGTCAACTTTAAATCTTTCACTATTTGTATGTTCAATATGGCCTTTTCATTTCTTTCAAGGGTTTGAGTATGGAATATTTGTATGTTATTAAGCCTAATTTAATTTCTCTAGGTGTCAATATATTGGAAACATGGATGCATGGAAGCTACATGATAGACTATGGGATGTCAATGTATTGTCCCTATATTAATGGAAATGAAATATTGATTCATGTTTCACTTAATACATGCAACCATTTTGAAATGAAATTAGTGTAAGGGATTTAATATGATTTTTATTTTTTAAAGTGATGTTTTTTAAAGTGAGAGATAATAAATAAATATGATTGATGACCCCATGTAAGACTTTATTTATGAAGGATTAACCAACAATACTTTTATATTTATAGTGTAGGTGATAGTGGAAAATTATCTTGTAGATGAAGGAGATGTTATGTTTCATAGGGAGCTTGCAAGATGACAAAGTAGTGGTGATGGGAAAATCCATTAAAAAAATGCAGGTGGTGACATATTTTATGGTGAGTTGCATGGTGATGGTGAGAGGAAATGACAATGTATTGAATTTGGTATCATACACTAAAGGGCCCATATTATACACCAAACCTAAATCTAAGATAAATATTGGACTTACATGAGTTGTACTCATTACATAGGGGTATGTAACTTATAAGTAGTTGACATATTTCATTAGTCATTTTCTATTGTTAATGATGCACAAAGACATCATGAGAGCTAACTTTATTATGCTAGGGCTCCATGTCTCATGTGCGACTTGAATTAATGATGCAATTCTATTGATGTGGTGATAAGACATCAATGTCATATAATATATATTGATATATAATACTTATATATTTATGAGTATAATTATTATCAAATGTCATTGTAATATAAAAAAATAATATTACTATATATATTACTGAAGATGGGGAAGAGGAAGAAGACTAAAAGATGGAAACACAGTGCTAAGAAATATGTTATGACTAAATAGGTTTAGTAGGTGTCAGTTGGGATCTTGATGTTGTATAAGGTCCCAATTTCAAGTATTATTGCATGTTTTTGAAATCTTTTTATCAGCTTCATGAATATTTTTTTTAATTTATCAATATATATATATATATATATATATAATACACACACACACACACACACACACACACACACACACCTGTGTGTGTGTGTGTGTGTGTGTGTGTGTGTGTGTGTGTGCATGTGTGTGTATGTATATGTATGTATATATACACACACACATATGTGTGTGTGTGTGTCTGTGTGTGTGTATATATATGTGTGTGTGTGTGTGTGTGTGTGTGTGCGTATATATATATATATATATATATGTATATATATATATATGTATATATATATACATATGTATATACACACACATATGTATGTATGTATGTATGTATGTACGTACATACGTACATACGTACACACACACACACACATATATATACACACACACATAGAGATATATATACATATAAATACACATATACATATATGTACATATGTATATATGTGTATATATGTATATATGTGTATATGTGTATATATTTATATTTATGTATGTATGTATATATATTTATATATATTGTTAATTTTATTTTTTTTAATTCATGAAGCTGCTAAAAAGATTTCAAAAACATGCAAGATTACTTGAAATTCGCACCTTATACAACATCAAGATCCCAATTGACACCTACTAAACTTATTCAATAATAGCATACTTATTAGCACATAGTTTCCATATCATAGTTTCCCTTGAATCATCCTGATCCACTTGTAGGATTTATGGATTTTATCTTGCTCTTTCCTCTTTACTAATATCATCTCCTTATGCATTTTCCTAATCTTCAAGCTCATGACATGGATCCCCTAGAGACACATGGGTTGGCTGCTTAGTGACCACATTATTTTTTCCAATATGTTTATTGAAATAGCCAATAATAATAGTATCACATGTAGCAACACCATTATAAGATCCAAACCGGTCTCCCACCCATAGTGGTAGGATTGTCATGATTTTATTTATTTATATCTTCTTCTTCCACCACATACTAGTCAAGATGCTACTCCTCCACCTTATATATTTCTCCCTATATTTTAATTTATGGAATTTGGTACCCCTTATAACAATTTTTCATTCTTTTCTTCACCAAAAACATAAACTTACTTTTCAAAATTTCTTCTACCTTGGCATGTTATGACCTTCCTATATCAGTGATCCTTGGCATTAATTTCCTTTAGGAAGCTTACCCCAACTACTTGTTGTCCTATGACTCCCATGCCTACCTCCTTCACTATCCTTTTACATGCATCATATGTTTCTATTTTTTTTATTATTCTTTCCTTTCCCATGATCCCTTCCTTCTTGTTGGCACCAAGACTCAACTTGGATTATTTTCTTCTTTTATTATATACTTTCTTTTTTAACTCTTCCATTCTTTTCTAATTATTTATTTTGGATCCTATAATGTTTTTCCCTCCATTAGAGTCCTCATGTTTCCTCCTTCTAATTCCATTCCATTTCTATTTCAGTAATTAGCAATCCAGTCTTTAACTTGATTATCTTCCCAAAAAATATGCTTTAATTTTATTTTCATAAAAATTTCCCTCAATCAGCTTCCTTCCTCAGTTAGTGCTTATAGTCACCAATTACAATTATCTTTTTTATTATTCAACACATCAATAATAATAATAATAATCAATGAGTCACTTTATACCACTAACCTAGTTATTTTTTCTTCTAAATCCATTTTCAAGCCTAGAATTAAACCTTCCACTTCAATTATGATGTTCATATTCATACTAATTGAAACCATCTTAAAGGCTTTTACCTTCCCCAGGTGATCTCTAATGATGGTCCCAGACCTAGACATACCATTGAATTTGTTTTGATGCACCATCAAAATTGAATTTATACCAAGACTTTTCTAGTAGTTTACATTTAAATTTTTCTCTCAAATGTTTTCCTTTTCTTCCTTGGTTGCATAGCTTCGTAAAATTTCCTTTATCCTCCTTAGTTATTGAGAATTTTAATTTTCTTAGGGTCTACCTCATTTTTTTATTATTTTAATTCTAAAATGAGCTGTACCATGCTACCCTATAGTTCTTTCAAAACTCCTTACTTGACTTGGTTCCTACCTCTGTATGAAAAATGCATTTATTCCTTTCCATCCATACTTTGTAGGCAATCAATCTAGGACCCATATTAAAGATGTCAACCAAAATGTTCAATTTCTTATTCTAACACTAGGCCTTGAATTAATTTTTCATAGTATCACATAAAATCCAACTAAGATTAAACTTGCCCAAAAAAGTGTTCCACAATTCAGAGGCAAAACTATAGTGTAGCAAGAGATGATCCATACTCTCCTTGCTATTTAGACACAACACATATTATTAAACCTTGGATTCCTCTCTTAAGATTTTATCCTATCAAAATATTTCCATGCATTTCACTCCAAAGGAATGATTTTATTTTATACCATGCTTTCAATTTTCGAAATACCTCTTTAGACTAAAGTCATTGAGTCCCTTTGGGTATTCTCCTCCTACACTTCGTATCTTAGTCTCATAAAGTATTCCCCCATTCCTTCCTTATTTTATTTGAGATTATCAGGTTATGAGTTCCATGGGATGATAAATCCTATTAGTATCTAATTTAAATACTTTTTGTTATACATTTTGGGTTCCATCCATGGTTTTAAAGCTTTTCCAATTTACTATTTTAAGGCTTGAAACCGTCTCTTCTTCCCAATAAGTTTTCATTTTTCTACACCACTTATTAATGCTTTCCTCCTCAATTTTTGTGAATCTACAGAACATTTTAGAGGCTTATTTGATAGCCAACAATCCTCCCAAAACTTTTTTTCCTATACATTATTAACTTGGTGAAACAATCATTAAAAAATAATTTATCTAGCCTCCTTCATGTCGTTCCATATTGGGGAACCATTTGGAAGGACATGCATAGTAAATACTCTATTCAGACTCCATCTAGATATTTTTTTGGAGAAATTTACTCTAATTCTCCTTCCCTCTTATTCTTGATATCCGTAATAGTTTTGCCAGTAATGCCATATTTACCTTCTAAAGATTCCTTATTCTTGCCCCTCCTTGAGATATTATCTTGCATACTTTCTCCCAAGCCATAATAGGTATCCTTGATTTCTCTCTAGTTGCTTGCTACAAATGTTTTGAGTATACTATTCATTTCCATTATAATTTGCTTGGGCACTTTTAGTAGAGAGAACCAAAAGCTGGTCATACCCTACAACATAGATCTGAATAAATTTATCCTTCATGTATAGGTTAGATACTTGAATTTATAGTTACACATATTTATCTTGATATTTTTTATTACCATTTTATAAAGTTGATTTTCCCCTTTCCTTTTATTATCATAAATCCCAAGTAGTCATTTAGAAACATGGTCATTCTAAATCATAGAATTCTTGCCAAAAAACTTTGATGATTATGGGAGATGTTTATGGAAAAGATTATTGAATTAATTTTATTAATAGATTGACTTAAGTTTTATTATAAATTTCAAGTATATCTCTTATATTTATGATATCCTAAAGTCTAGGCATCATAAATAGCATTTTAATATCAAAAAATTGTAAGTGTCTTATATTCATTTTATCTTAAAGTTCTCTCTTATTGATATTATCTTCCTTCACATGAAATCTACCATGATGATGAAAAGATACAAAGATATCAGATCTCCTTGTCTAAATCCCCTCGTTGATAATAAGAATTATTTGAGAGAGCCATTTATCATTACCAAAAAAATTATTTTTACATAACAACTCTAGATTCATCTTCTCTAATCTTCTCTAAAACTAAAATTTTAAAGGAATTTATCAAAAACACTAGTCAAATATATCATACACCTTTTCTATATCTAGATTTATCAACATTCCTTGCCTTTTGTTGATGTGAAGTGAATGAACTATTTCATATTCCATCACTATTCTATCAAAGATTTATTTTCCTTTTATGAAATCCCTTTGTTCCTCCGATATTAGTTTTATGAGTAGGCCTTGTAACCTATTTAACATAAACTTGGAGATAATATTTTAAATTGTTTTATAGAGGGATATTGGTCTAAATTCTTTTTAAGTCATATTTTCTAATTTTTGGGTATTAGTACAAAAAACATAAAGTTTAGGGCTTTCAACATCTTTTGTGAATCATTAGATTCCTGAACCACTGACCTATTCTCATATGAGATCCCATAAGTGTTAAAATAACATTATTGATAATCCATCTATTCTAGGTGAAAAGTCACCTGTCATCTGTAAGACTACCCTTCTTACCTCTTCTAGAGTTATGCCCTCCATTAGGCTCTTATTTTTGGCTTGGGTTACATTATTAGGAATGTGTCTCATGAACTCTTCCTATTCTTCCTCATTTTCTCCTACCTCTTTGTTAAGCGTTTCCTCTTAATAATTGAAAAATATTTCTTTATCTCTTTTCCTTCCTCAATGATGCTTTTCTCAAAAGTCTCCACCTTCTTGATATAATAGTTTTGTCTTATACTTCTACATGATAGGTGGGAAAAAATTGTATTTAAGTATCCATCTTTCATCCATCTAATTCTTGATATTTGATGACAATATATTTCCTTTCTTATAAATCCCCTCCAGTTCTCTAGCCACTTCCTCCTTTTCTTCTAATAATTTCACTGACTCATGCCCCATTATCCTTAAACCCTGAATCTCATTACATTTCCTCAATGGTTCTTATTTGTCTTAGAATATATTCCTGAAGGTGGTTTGATTCAATCTCCTCAATTCCTCTTTAATATCCATAAGTTTTTATGATAAAATGAACATTTTAATCCCTTGCCTTTGATATGAGATAGTTCGTTATTGTATAACAATTTTTTATAATTTTGGATGCTCCATCCACATTTTTTTTTCAAATTTAAATGGAGATATACTTGGTCTTTCCTCCTAGATTATCTATAATGCTACCGATTAATGATCTAAGCCTACTACTATTAATAATATAGATTCTAAGATATGCCTTTGGTTTAACTAGTTACTTTTGGCTACAAATCACTATAGCCTTATATATTCATTTCCCCTTCTCTTGTTACTTCAAGTAAATAATCCCTACTTTATTTTGATATTCCATAGATCTTATCTATCCAAGAAATCCTGGAAGCTATCATAATCTTTGTTCGTCATGTTCCCTCCCTTTTTTCTAATGAATCCAACTGAGCATTGAAGTCTCCCATAGAATCCCTAACCTCTCTTGTCTATCATTGATGAATTCTTATAGCTATGTCTTAACTTGTTCCTTTACCTCCTTGTTTTGACATTCGTAAATGTTAACCATATAAAATTTCTAACTTATCTTATGCCATTCAACCTCACATACTAAATATTTCTTTTTATTTAGAAATACCTCTAATTTTATTGATTAAGAGTTCTATAGAATTACTATACCTCTGGCTAATCCCTATACATTACTTCCTTCTATTTCATTTATGAGTCTATTTGATATATTCTTTTTATATTTCTCTAGATTTTCTAGATTTCTTTCCTTAAGAAACATGATATCATGATTGTATTGATTGATCAATTATCTTAATTATCTACTTTTGGAAGGGCATTAAGTCCCCTTATATTTCATGATATAATATGAATCATTGAAGGTCATTATGCTTGGTGCTCTCCAAGAATCTATCTAGTAGTTTTTGGGTTCTTACACCAATGGCTTCCATTGCCTATTTTTCTCTTATTAGGTCTCCCTCTTATTATATTTCCAAAATTTACCTTTGGATTAAGGTTTTGGGTTTATCTGGTTCCCTTTGTTTCCTCTTCTCTTCCACTCTTTATTTATATCTCTTACTCCTCTTCTGAGTTTAGCCATTTTTTTTTTTTTAGGGGGGTGGGGGGGTTGTCTTCCCTCCCATTGTCCTTTTCCTTTCTATTTCATTCCTTTTTTGTCACTCATGTACTAGTTCTCCTATTTTCCTATCTATCCTTCCTTCAGAAAATTTTTAGTGTCCTTGAATTCATAGTTTATAGTTATATCCTCAAAATTCTTTCTTATCTGGTTATCCTAGTTTTTGTGTTTTAGGTACATTTTATAATCCCTCCATTGTACTCTTCCTCCCTTGATATATTTAATCTTCTTTGGCACACATTTTTTATCCTTTTGTCTTATTTTTATTGATGTGTTTTTTTTGGTTTCACAAAACCTTTTGGATCCTTTTTCATGGCTTCTTGAGCTTTTTATGGTGTATTCCGTTTTTGAATTTTAAGGCATTCCATAATCAAGTTTATTTACTCATGGCATCCTCTACATCTAAAATGGACACTTTCATAATCCATATATTTTATCCATTCCATCTCTCTTACCATCACCATAATCTTCTTGGGTAAGGGTATAGTAAATTCTAACACTATATACATCCTAACATAGCTAGATAAACCCTTCCCATAATGTGGATTTCAAACATATAATGTCCTACTTATAGTATAATCAATAGTTTTGAAAATGTACCTTAACCAAAATTCCTAAAAGAGAGCATATAAATAGATCCATACAAATAATATTATTGGTAGCTCCTCTATTGGGTTGAATAATGTGTACCAATGTTTCAAAAATAATCCTACGTTATTGAAGAAGTATGGTCCTTCTTCAAAGACCCTATCTCTATCAAATTTGTTAATAGAATCTTTGATAAAATCTCCCTTGGTGCATGATTTAAATTCATATTCAATGCATACAACTCCTCTAAAATTAATTGATCGCCCATGAATTTATAGATCAAGCTCCTACTATACAACCTCATTATGTTTTATTTGATTTCTACTAGATCTAACATGGAAATCAATTTTTCCTCTGTTGCCTACCTACATGTCCTCCTAGTTCCATCTATCTATCCTTCTATCTTATTTTTTCATGCTTCCATAATTAATGCATTGATCTCTATCATCATAATTGATGAGGTTGATCTTGTCACCATTTATCTAAAAGATGGTCTCTGATGGGAAAATGATCTTCCTATCCTAAACATTCTTTGTGATTCTACTAATATCTCCATACTTCCCTCGTTCAAAATTATATAAAAATTATTATGTAATTATTGAAGTCATCAAACTCTAACTCCTCTAATTATTTCTGTAGTATATATTATTAATATTATATGTAATGAAATATTATTTCTATTACAGTAATATTAATACAATATAAATAACTATGTATATTATGTTTTTATTATAATAATACTAATATTTTGATGTACATTTATAATTATGATAGAATATTATATTATATAATAATTAATAAAATGATAATATTATAATATTATATTTGTAATTGTAAGTAATATATTATTATCATTATATTATAATATCATATAGTATTTTAGTTAACATAGTTAGATAACATATATATAAAATAAGGCATTAGTTATATTTATGATTTTAAGACAAATTTTCCATACAACTACTAATTAATATTAGCTCATCTCTTCATTAGCATTGTCAAAGGTCAATCTACAAGTATGCATTTGTATCACACTATCAACTTTAAAATCGATGAAAATTAGATTGTAACCTCATTTGGTCTACAAACCATTTCAACAAGGGAATCATGGGGATCAAACATTTCCCAAATGGAATCATCATGATCTAAAAAAATAATAACAAAATCATGTGGTTGTGAGGATCCTTTATGAACAAGTTAGCAAATAGTTGTAAATACATGAAATAAACTATGAAAATCAGAAATATATTAACTCAAATAAACATAACTGAATTATAATAGATAAATTATAGAATCATTTTCCTCTTCAAGGGAGAAATATCTTTTGAGAAAGATAAATTCAATAAAATTTTTAAATGCCTTTAGTGGGTCTTAACACTTAAATACTAATTCTATTCTAACAACTATTTCTTCCCATGCATGTGGGATAATACAAATGTGCTCTAGGCATGACTTACAAAGCATATGCATCCATACAAACTAATACATAAATAAGCTAAGAGGAAGGTATAAAATAGGTTCCTAACATCTCCTTCCTCTTGGAAAAATATTTATCCTAAATGTTTTAATTATGTGAAGTGATGCTAAATTTGAAATAATGGTTCCCATACGGAATCTTCGAGTTGCATTCCATGCCATTAGATTAAGACATATATGATGGAGTGGGAGTGAATTTGGTGGGTGCACCAGGCCAAGACTAATTCTAATTTAAGGAGGAAGCCTTCATTATGAATTTATATTAAAACTATTTGCACTCTAATGTTCATTCCAAGAACTTCAAGCATGAGACATGACCAATCTATGTCCCAAATTGGTAAGGAAGAAGGTGGAAGATACAAATTTTAAGCATCATAACCAATTTATTGTATAACCTTATATGGACCATAAAACATTGGTGCATGCGTATGACACCCTTTTTATTTTAGAGATGAGTGTTTGTATGGATATAGACAAAGAAAAATGATATCACCAGGTTGAAAGGTACACTTAGAGTGGTGTTGATCATCTTGCTACTTCATGTGATTTTATTATAAATAGAAATTGTCCCAAGTCTATGAAAAATTTGATCTCGATGGTGGAGAGTAGTGTCAACTATCTAAACTAGTGAACTATTGGGTGTATATAGGAGGAATGGTGAGGGTGATTAACCATAAACTACTTCATATGTAGTCATTTTAGTCAAGGTGTGGTATGAGGTATTGTACCACCATTATAAAAGAGGTAAATATTTTACCGATTGAAGTTTCTACTCTATGAAAATATAATGAAGATAGGTTTCCAAACATTTATTCATGATTTCAATCTAGCCATCAATTTGTGGATGATAGATTGAACCCATTTTGAATTATGTACCAAGATGCTTAAAGAGGTCTTACCAAAAATGGATTATGAAGATGGAATCATGATCTAAGACAATAGATCTAGGAACACCAAGAATTACAAATATGTGTTTAAGAAATGTCTAAGTAATATTGGAAGTAGTGTAGTTACGAGCCAAAGTGAAAAAGATGGGCATATTTAGAAAGGTGATGCACTATGATGAAAATCACTAATTTACTACTAGATTTGTAGAGGAATCCAATAAAGTCCATGAAAATGTTAGTCCAAATATGAGTGGGAATTAGAAGTGGTTGGTGAAGATAAGGTGGGGCAATTATTTCACCTTTAGTGTGTTGGAAAGTATCACATTTGGCAATAAAATGTTTTTAAATCATGCTTGAGGCCATGCCAAAAAAAATTATGGTGAACCTACTCATATGTTTTTAGAAACCATAAATGAGAAGTGGAGCATGAAGCATGCATATCCTATAAAATTGAGTTTTTAAAATTGGAGCCTATTGGTAACAAAAGGCAACCTTTATATCATAATGTGTGGCCGTCCCAAGTATAGTGAGCTTTAGTAAATAGATCAGTAGATAGTTGAAGAATGAATTGTTAGATTGGATTATCATTATGCCACTAATTTTGAAGATCATGGAGCTAGGTGGAAATGGGAACAGAGACTACACAAAGGTGCAATGGGTCTTAAAATTGGTGAGAGAGAGCATTAGCAACCAAATTCTCCTTACCCTTTTTGTACGTAATTTCATAATAATATCCCATGAGTTGAGAAACCCATTTTTATTGATTTGGGGAAGATAACCATTGTTCCAAAAAATATTTGAGGCTTTGATGGTTGTTTTTGATGTAGAAGTGTCGGCCAATCAAAGATAAATGTTATTTGTGAACTATATGGATGATAACCATCATATATTTTTCTTATATGAAATATACCAAATTATGTCTAATGAGGGCATTTTTGGAAAAGGTGTTGGGGTTGCCTTCTTACATAAGTATGGAACCAAGGCTTGTTCTACATGAATCACACTCAAGCATATATGGCTTCGAGAAATCAGGCATGGGCAAGACTAGTGTGGTGTACATTGCATGTTTAAGGTTGTAAAATGATTGGGTAGATGATGGAATCCATATAAATTCATCTTTATTGAGCATAAATATCAATATAACTATAATTTTACCATAATCCTTGACAAAGCTTTGATAGTACCTATCAGATCAAGAAATCCACATAAGATTTTTAGGGTCTTTAGTTGTGGCCAATTTGTCATAGGTGTAAATTTGGTAGGGTCAACATGAACACCATTAAATGTGATAATATGTTTGAGATATTCAACCTCTATTTTCCCAAATAAACACTTTGAATGTTTGACACATAGGTGATTGGTATTAAGAACTATTAAGGAAGTGTCATGGTGGTAGAGGTGATCCTCCCTATAGGACTATAGATGAGAATATCATCAAAGAAGAACAAGATAAACTTCTACAAGAAAGGAAAGAATACTTTGTTCATCAACATTTTGAAGGTGGAGGAGGAATTACAGGGCCTAAATGGCATGACAAGGAACTAATAGTGGTTGTCATGTGTGCATTATGAAGATTAATTTGGTGATACCTAAAGCACGTGTCCAATTTAGAGAAAAAATATGTATTATGGAGTTCAGCAATGATGGGAATGGGAAAATTATCCTTGATTATTAAATTTTTCAGATCTTGATAGTCAATATATAGGCACTAAGATCCATCCTTCTTATTAACAAGAAAGACTGGTGAAGCATACACACTAGTTTTAGGATGAATGCCTCAAGTCTATAACAGATCATAGATGATCTTTACAATCTTAGTATTTTGATTAAATGGGTAATAATAGTGTTGAATGTTGGGAGATGCACTATCAATAATTAGTGGGATATGATGGTCCTAAGGTTGATGAGATGACAATCCTGTGGGCTCTTCTAAAACTATGGTATGTTTGACCAAAAGGTTATGAAAGTCACAAACTAGGTGAGAGATTGGTGATGAAGTACTATGAAGAGAAAAGTGTTGGGAAATTATTATATAGGATACCCATTTAAAATTTTTGTCCATGTAGTGAGAGCTAACAATACTGGTAAATCTAGGAAGAAGGCCTTGTAGTGTGTCTTTCTATCCATTCTATGACGACTATATCTATAACTCTTAAAAATCCCAAAGGATGGGTCCAAGGGTTCATAACCATTATGAATGAATAACAAATTCACATCCACCTAAAGATAAATATTACATTTTGTCCTAAAGGTTATAGTTTCCCATTGAAATATAAACATTATGACACTTTTTCTTGTAAGGTAATGTACCTCTATTGGCAATCATGACCTCAAAATTGAAATAAGAATGGATAAAAAAATCTTCTTTTGTAGCTACCTGAGGGTAAATGAATTTGTGAGAGCTACCAAAGTCAATAAGGATGGTGAGGAGTTGATTCTTAAAATAAACTTCGATACACATTGTTTGGGGGTTAGTGACTCTCACTAAAGTAGGCATGGATATTTTAGCAGGGGAATCTAAGTGCATAAAATCATCATCTTTTTTTGCAATCTCATCATGGTATCCTCATAATCTTTGATTTTTGGTGGAGAATCAAAATATAGTAGTTAAATTCTTTTATTTATGCATTTTTTTTGCTTTAACCCATTTATTGTCACAATTATAACAAAGCCCTATTTCATATCATGGATGCATTTCATCTCTTGTGAACCATTTGATGGGTATTGTCCTAGTGTTGGGATACTAAAAATAGGGATTAGATGGTGCCCAATTATAAGTATGATGCTAGGAGGTGAGTTTGTCTTAAGTGAGCTTTAAGAGACCTAAATCTAAAATCATGGTGTGAGGTTGTAATATTTTGACCTCAGAGTAGATGGGCTCTTTGAAGCCACTAATAAAACAAATCTTGAATAAGTCATATGATAACCCTTTGATGTGATTATCCAATTTATAAAATTTAATTTGATAATCATGAATAGTTTCTATTAGATGGATTTTGATGAGGGATCTCATGAAATCCTCAAATGACAAGGGACGAAACCTTCCCAAAAGTAGGGATGCAAAAGTTATCCAATCAGGTTCATCACTTGATTTGATATACCAGTGGTACTATTAGAGTGCCTATTGTTCCAAGTGGAAGGAAGAAATTGAGATTTTTTTGATGGGATAAGTACTATAAATGTTGAAATATTACTCAGCATGATAAATCCAACCTATATGATCTATACCATTGAAGCTAAAAAAGTCAAGTTTGGGCCCATGTGATGTGTGGATGGAAGAGAAAGTAATTTAAAAAGAAGACCCCTACAATTTTCTAAGTAAAAAACTATATTATTGATTTAGTCCATATATCATATCAGTTAAGTTAATGACCTGGGTCTTTAAGGATGGGATTTATTTCTCCATGATCTTGGTGCTTGCATGGGTGGCTTTGTTTTATTAGGATGAAATCAAAAGATGTAAAGGTACTTTTACCAGTTTTTTTCATAGTTTGAGTATGATTATTGAAGGTGAGGGACAATTTGGAGGAATAATGGAAAAAATAGAAACTTTATAAAAGAGGGGCAAAGGAGAAGAAGAGGGAAATGAACACTATTGAATTTTTTTGAGGAAAATGGACAAAAATTGAAGAAATTATGGAAAAAGGAAAAGTGAGATTTGTGGGAATTAGAAGTGGAGTTAGGATATAAGACCTCAAAGAATAAAATTTATAAAATGGAATTTTGAGTGTCCTGGTAAATTTTGAGAAGCAATGGGGTTACGGATGGAGAGATATGGAGAAAAATGGAAAAAAATATTATTTATTATTTATTTTTAATTTTTTACTAGTTTTTGTCAAATGTCTGGTGAAAGTATTCTGATAGTCTTCTACAACTGATAGAATGGATATGGACCCCATGTTTGAATGACTATATAAAGGATTTTATAATTCTCTCTCAGCACTAATGTTGTCTAAAAGTGTACTGCTCTTGAAAACATTGTTGGCTAGAAATTTACCCCTAAATGATATATCTTGGGTTTCCTCACAAGTGGAGACTAGTCAATTAGGATGGGACCATTACCCTTTTTGATGCCAGGTACTCTCAATGGGATAGCTAATTTAGGGCTCCTATGTTACTCCTCACAATGAGTTTTAGGGATTTCTCCCAAAAACATCCCATAGTTATGTGGATAGGATTCTACCTTGATCTAAAATAGAAAGAAACCATAATACTTATAATACTCATAGTCATGATGGCCTATTGTCAAAATGAACTTGTATATCTAGACAATATAAAAAGGGGTTGGAAAAGGATTTTTTACCACTTTATGATCACTAGGGTCATGTTATAGGAAGGTGAGATTATATAATGGTTAGAAAAAAAAATTGGCCCTAGAAATCAATTTGATACTAGATGTGAGGATCATTCTATAACAAGTTAGTAGATAACTACAAATACACAAAATAAACTATGAAAATCAATAAAATATTAACTTAAATAAATAGAAATTAATTATAATAGATGGATCATAGAATCATTCACCTTTTTGAGAGGGCAACCTCCTTTGAGCAATCTCAATTCAATACAATTTGTGGATACCTTCATCGACCTTTAACATTTAGTTAGATACTCATTCTATTCTAACAACTATTTCTTCCCATGTATGTGGGATAATACAAATGTGCTCTAGGGATGACTTACAAAGCATATGCATCTATATAAACTACTAAACTAATAATAAAAATAAGAAGGTAGGACATGGATTTGTAATACTGGTAGAGCTTTCATCATCTTATAAACCCTTTGATGGTAATAGAGTCATTAAAAATAAGCAAATTGATGAATTTACTTAGTTGAGCCTAGGAAATGAACACAACAAAGGGCATTTACATTTTTATAATTTAATTAAGAATCTTTACAATTTAGACTTGTTTCCCCATGTTTCTACCCTAAAAAACTCAAATATACTATGCCAATGAAATAAATGACTTGTTCCCCATCACACATCCCTATAAGTGGCCACTATAAAACATCACCTTATAAATAATAAAATATAATTTATATAGCATCTTAGTCTTATATACTTGAAAAATATTTATAATGGATTTAACCTTGAGTTATATACCTTCCTTATACTAAAAGGCTCACATTCTCCATCTCACTATGCCTAACTATTTGTCTTATGGTTTGACCCTATCATTTTTGATGACCAAGGTATCCTAAAATGTACCAAAATAATAAAAGGTGATATATATCCTTCACTATTAGTTTCATATCCTTAGTATCTTCTTATCTTATGCGACATTTTCATCTCATATATGGATACTTGCATTGATTCAAGTTAATAGATTCTTAAAAAGTGTTCAGTCCCTAAGAATCATCTAAATTACAAATATTTCAAAATAGATGGGTTTGAATATTTATCTTATTAAACCCTATCATGAAATATTTATAAAATTTGTGGTATAAATATAAATCAAAGACTACTCTTTATCCATGTAGAAAATACCCAGTAATCACCTAGAAAACTCATTTACTTCATTATAAAAATGAGATATATTATGACACTCTTAATCTTTTCATATCAGTCACAGGAGTAGTCATATTACATGTATTTAGTACCCAAAAAAAACCCATGATTAGTATTTTTCAAGTCACAACTAGATCACTACATGAAACTACATATAATATAGTGCACCTTTATTTACACACAATAAAAAACCTAAGGTATAACTACATATATAAATCCTACTTTAGAGTACTAATAATGTAGATAACATACATTAATAAAGGAGTCATTAAGGTTAGTTTGAAATCATGAGCATATATACACATCATCGAGTCTCAACCTCTCTTAGTGAACTCCATAAAGAGTGCACTGAGAAAGGGGTGAGCAAACTCTTGGTACTTCACAAGAATATAGTTCCCTATACCAACACCCAAAACCAATATAAATCCCTCCTATAAATTTCCCTAAGCTTTGACACCTCACCCACATTCTTCTCTAAGTAAATCACCACTTCGAATAAACCCTACCTATGTAAAAACCCTTTTTACTAGTTTCTAAACATAGTCTAATGGGTCGACCTAGTTTTGGGAATAATGCATATTATGGGATAGAGCCAGCCTAAGCCAACATAGATTAGGACATAATGGATCTATCTTATAACTAACAAGGTTGACTGGGTTAATTTCTTTGACTAAAGTTTTGTAAGGGCTTAGGGACAAATCAGGCTAAATATATCCCTCTTTCACTTAATTTCAAATAGAAAGATTCATTTATTTGTGCTTCTTTATCTGATTTTATACCATTGTCATTTAGAAGTCATTACTTAGGGTTTTATTATTCTTGAAGGAGAAAGGTTATCTCATGAAATATTGAAATTCCATAGGAGGTGAGTCCATCCTTAGCTTATTCAAAAATACACAACAATCTCTTGTAAAACACCACTACACAAGGGAGATGTTTAGCCTTGGTGGGTTTATCTTCAAGGTAAGTATTTCTAACTCTTAGTATTCTATTTTAGTAGATATATTTTCATGAATAATGGATAATTAATGTATCATCTCTCCTTGCTTAGGATTACATCTACATTGACTTGAGTAGAGATTTAATTTATGTGTTTATTATTTATGTTTATCCCCCATTTGTGGTAAAAGATATAGTGAGCACTAGCTTAAATTTACTTTACTATTACATTATTAAACATATTTAGGATTAATTTGTCATGTTTCTTGAATAGAGTCTTTAGAAACCTATATAGATATATTATATGGTAAGATATACCTTAGGTAGGTTTAGTAAATACATATTGGTCATGACCCTGACTATCTAAGCATTACTAGTAGTATAGTTAGCTAATTTATCTTGTTTGAGTTAAGATTGATTTGTAGACTAGCTTCAATTTCACTTACATAAAGAGGCCACTAACCCATTTTTGGAAAGATACTAAGACATAAGGTGAAGTGATAAATTTTAATCCACATACAATCATCTATAGCCAGTGCACATGAATAAAATACATCAATATAAAAGGTGATGAGAAACTTAGAAGGCTCTAGGCATTTGCTCCATAATATAATGAATATTTTTTATTGGACATAACTA
>JARHVA010006190.1:137500-217500 GCA_037957365.1 Torreya grandis | reverse complement strand
GATCAAGCAAAGGTATGATGTGTTGTACACACACAAGTGAACATTTATTTAATTTAAACTAGTAATTTAATCCACATGCAGTAATAAATTAAGGGTGGGGGATATATATAATAAAATATGATTTATATATCATCACAATATTGTATACTTGCAAAAAAAATATCATGGCTCTAGCCTTCAACTTTATATTTCTCTATTGCTAAAAGGCTCACATTTTCCATCTCACTGTGCATATCTATTTATCTTAAGGTTCAACCCTATAATTTTTTATGATCTAGATCTCTTGCACTATATAAAAATATTAAAAATTAATAAATATCCTTAAATTATAGTTTTATATAATCAACAATTACCTATCTTACCAAATACTTATGTCCCAGGTAGGGACACTTAAGTTGATGCAAGTGTATATATTTGTATTGATTGTCTAGTCCTAAAAAGTCATCCAAATTGAAAATGTTTCGAAAAACATGGGTTAGCCTACTTATATTGTTTAAACCTATCATTATATATTAATAAAATGTGTGGTATAAATAAAAATAAAAATCGACTCATTATCCATTTAGAAAATATAAAGAAAACACTTATTCAAGCTCATTTGATTGATTAAAAAAATGAGTTATAATTAAATATTATTAACTATTTTCATATCAGTTATAAGATAAGTCATTATAGGTTAGAACCACTTAAAAAAAAAAACCCATGAGATATATGTCTCAAGTTAAAATCTAGATCACTACTTGAACTTGTACATAGTATATCTCACCATTGTGTCCACACAAGCCAACACCTAGTCTATGAGAACTACATATGTTTGGGGGTATTTCTAGAGCATTAGATATGTATTATACTCCAATTAAAATAATTTCTATTATGGCTAATTTTACATATTGATCTCACTAACCTATTTTTGGTAGGATAAAAATAAGTAAGGTGAAGAACTAGGTTTTGGTCCATTTATAATAAAATATAACCTATGTGTATGAATAAAAGACATCAATAGATAAGTGATAAAAGGTGCACAAGACTCTAGGTGGTTACTCTATAATAAAATGAATATTTTGAATTGGATATAACTATTAGGATCATGTAGTTGCATTGATTCAAATGTCCCACGAGTAAGACAAGTGTCCAAGCCTCCAAAAATAATACTCCAAGAACTTGATGTTTGGGTTCTGATCTTATTCTTACTTACTTTCACCTTTGCACTTCATATATCTTCATTCACATGTGTAAATAAGTTAAGTATTATCTCCTCCTAGTTTTTATGAAATCAAATTACTATTTTGAATGTACTTTATATATTTAGCATAGCTCAAAACATTATTTCAAAATATTCATTTACCTATGTTTTAAATTAGTTTACCTATTCTAGAATAGTTTTATTCATCATTGTATATAATATATTTTACCCCTTTAAGCCTCATATAAAACATAAAAAGGGTTAAATAAACCTTTCTCAATGACTCTAATGCTGAAAATGGCTTCTAATGGATGATGAAAATATGCCTTGCTAATTTCACCACTCCACCATAAATAAGGTGACCACAAGGCTACAAATACTTTTCCAATGAAATTTCCACTACCCTATATAGTTTCACATCTCCAAAATTTAGTACCAAATTATCATTTTCAAGGTTAGACTGGGATGCCTATCTAATAATGTATACTTACACTAATGAAATAAAACACAATACATGGGACATCTCACATGAATGGTTCAAGTGTGGTGAGTTTTTTAGGTATGTCTAGCCAAAGATGTGGACTCTGTGAAGATCATCAATGAATGGTATGTCTCCATCTTAATGGGATCAATGTTTAGATTATAAATTCTCTCCCTCATCACTACTCAATGATAATATTAGAGTTTTTTCTATTAAAATAAACTTGTGGGATCCAAGCATTTCACCAGTAAATTTATTTTAGGGCTTACTAAAATAAAGGGGAAAAAATACAGGAGGATATGCTCAATTGTCTATAAGTGTGAAACCTTATCTTATTATAAGGATTCATCTAAATGATTCTTACATAAAGTATGGGTACCCTATAATGACATGGTAATAACACCCATCTGGTGGTATCTTAGCTAGCAATAATAACTTAGTGAATAAATAAAATTAGGAATATGTTATGGAATATCTCTAGATTAATTATTTTTTAGAATTCATTTATGGATTTGCAATAAAATGTGTTTCATGAAAATATTAAAATATTAGTTATTGTAAAATTTTAAGTCACACAAGATGGGAAGCAATTTTTTATTTTGGTTAAGAAAGGTTTTTAAAAATGAAAGAGTGTAAACTAGAATTTGTACCTCAATTTAAATCCATGACCGCCCACCCTATCTCACATGTTGTCCATAAATAACTAAGCTATAATAATAATTAGTGGAGGTGACATTGCAAAATGAGGTGGTATGTAATTTCATACAATGTGGAAATGATTTGTGTTAAGAGGAGGCATTTTTTTTCAATATGAGCTTAAAAAATGGGGAAGTGGTGGGGAATAATACACCATACAAAATGTGAAAGTAGTGAAAGATTTGAAGGTGAGATGGGTGGTGGTGGTGAATGGAAATAAGAGTATGTCATAAACAAATATTCATATCTACAACAACAAAAATAATGGTATATTAAACAAGGAATTGACATTACAAAATATGTTCCAAACTAGCAACTAATAATAATAATAATAATAATAATAATAATAATAATAATAATAATAATAATAATAATAATAATAATAATAATAATAATAATAATAATAATAATAATAATAATAATAATAATAATAATAATAAGGAGATGTTGGTGAGTTGGTAAAGTGGTTTGCATGTTTCCAACCCGAAACATGTTCAAATCTCATTGAGTATGTGAGATTAGTCATGGCCTTATTTGGTATATTTAAACATGTCTATAATTTGGGTAATCGTGAAAGTGGTTGTTGCCTTTTCTCTTAGGGATTTGGGCCCCCATATGTATCCCGGAGTGGTTTTCGCTCTGATCAAAATAGATTATCAAATTAAATAACAACAAAAATAATTTTAATTATAATTATAATTATAACATAACATATAATAATAATAATATTATATTAAATATTATATTATCGTATAGTATAATATAATTATAGTATATATAATATTAATAGCATAAAATTATATAATACTTATCATAATATCATTATATTATTATATCTAATTACACACACACACACACACACACACACACACAGAGAGAGAGAGAGAGAGAGAGAGAGAGAGAGAGAGAGAGAGAGAGAGAGAGAGAGAGAGAGAGAGAGAGAGAGAGAGAGAGAGAGAGAGAGAGAGAGAGAGAGAGAGAGAGAGAGAGAGAGAGAGAGAGATGTGTGTCTGTAATTATAATTTAATATAATATTTTTTATTATTATATTATAATTATATTTATATATTATCATAATTTTATAATGTATTAATATTAAATTATTTAATTTTGTTTCCTTCTAGCAAATCATTATAGATTAATGATGCATGTGCTAGGTATCACATGTACAAATATTTGTGACACATCAAAAGTTTTATTGGTAAAGGTTGGCCCACACACCTTCTAAATTTGATATACTCATATTTTGTTTATATCAACCAACTATGATGGTTGTGAATCTTTATATCTCTTTCCTCACCCTTGCTCTAATGATTTTTGGGGTTTAGAGATATGAACAGTTGAAAATAGATTAGTATTAATTGCAATGTAATACAAAAGAATCTTTACATTCTTCCTACAGAAGTTGCAAGATTCCCATTGTAAAATAAAGTTGTATAATTGATAAGATGACCACTGGAAGATAATTCAAGGGACTTGTGCCAATATTATTCCTTTCTTTTCTCCTTATATCAACACAAATCACGATTATTTCATTTTTTCCATATTAACATACATTGACATCTCAATTATTTTGGATGGAGTTGTAAGCAAGGTATAGAAAATAACTTATTTCAATACCTTAAGCATGAATTTTCTATGACTTTTAACTAATTTTTTTCAAAGTTGGAAGAATTAATAACTTTAGATTTACATTTTTTATATTTAATAAATATTTATCACTATATCTAATAAATATGTGTCAATCTCTCTAGTGAATATTTATAATTTTTTTGAAAAATCTTATTTTTGAATAATTTTACCTAGTTTGGTTATTTGCATTTATTTGATAGAACACATTAAATTGCCTTGTAGGTTTAACCAGTTAGATCCCATCCATAAAAATATCAGGGGTCTACCAATTATTTAGTAAGGTATGTTAGATATATTCCCAAAAATCTTAGATGAGAAGTTGTTAAATACGAAGAATTCATGTAGGTAGCCTACATTGCACCAAAATTCTACTAGTAGTCAAATAACTATGCCTCCTAAGACTAGCTAGAAGGCATCCTATTAAATAATGTGGGGCTTAGACACATATACTACCATGTAATGGATTACATCCATACTACATCCTCTATATTTCTTCCTAGATGGCTCACTGATTGACTAGATAGCGAAACAAATGATCTTCATGTGTTTTATGCCAATTTGTAATGAATAGAAAGTATTGCCTAGAATTGGAAGTAGAAATGTTGTAGAATTAGAAATAGATAGTCTAAATGATGTCTTGTTATCCCTCAATGTTAAAAAAGATATAAATAACGTGGAAGAACTTTGTATTATGTGAACCCCAAGTGGAGAAAGCATTATGGATCCTATTCACCACATAAATACCTTATAAAAAAAATCACACATGATTGAGTATTGTATTAGGTCCTCCATTTGATAAAACTATAAAAGGGATAAGATATTAGTATCACCATTCTATCTCTACTGAATACCTATAGCCTCCTTAATATTTTAAATCAAATGAACATAATAGTTTATATCATTCACACTTCAATTTTAATCCTTGAAAAATTGTATGTGTATTGATGAGGTCAGGATATGCCTGATAAATGTATAATAAATGACCTCATCTTATTCTTTCTTTCTATTAAGTTTGATTGCATTTTGTAACTTTTATTTTGATCTAAAATGAGTTAGGATGTAATTATCCATCTTTTGTTGATTGTGATTCTAATATTTAAAAACCCTATAATTCCTAACAAGTGTGCTGGAAAATTCAAGTTTTGTAATAAAATAGGTCATCATCAGGCTAAAGAACAAATATGAAGTGGAATGCATGTTTTTGGAAGCATTAAAATCAATTCAAGTTAGTTCCAAAACTCCACCATACTCTTTCAAGTTGTCGCATTTTCAGAATTAGCTCTAAAACTCTATATTTAACCCTAGAATTATCTAAATTAGCTCTAGTACTCCTGAAAATAAGCTCCAAAACTTTTATGGCTAGATATAGAAATGATAAGGATCTATTCCAAATTGGCCAGTGATTTCTTAGGTCAATGATCCCATTAAATTAGGAACATATTCTCGATTTCCATATTTGCAGATCCAAGATAGTTATCACATAGCTGGACATCTAGCCACATCTTGATTTAGCATCTATTCTAGGTGTAATTTAGTTCCATCTTATCTATGAAACAGTTATAGCGATCAAAGCATTTATGTATGTAGACCTAGGAATTTAGGAAAAAAGAAAAAGATCATTGAAGAATAGAGAGAGAAAAAGGATAGATTAGTACATTTTAGAATACAAAATATTTTATCAATGAAATAGCCATTTCTATTTTGAAATCAAATTAAAACTTTCAATCCTATTTCTAGGCAGAGTAAGGGCCCACTCCTCTAAAGAACCAAGCTATTCATTTTTGGTTGGTATTTATATTTTATTCAAGCAAATAGGTAACTCTGTTAAAATTGTAAATGCTTCTAACTCCTTAAAGTTAAAATTTGTTGATTTGTTTTTGCAGGCATCTTAGATTAAATTCTCATTTCTTTGCAACCATTTTTCAGCAAACTATTTTATTCTACAAATGTGTGTTTACTTCTAGCAAATTCATTTTTGTAATCATGTGTTTACTTCCATCAAATTCATTTCTACAAATGTGTGTTTACTTCCAGCAAATTCTTTTTTTCAAATGTGTGTTTAATTTTATAAATTTTCATCGTTTGATTCCAATAAGGTTTTGACCAAGAAGTCCTTAAGACATTAAAAAACCCCCAAAATAAAAATAAAAAATATAGATACCTAAAATAAATTAGTAAATCGCTATGATTCATCTTGTTGTATATAGCTTTAGACACAGCCCTAGATAAATATGACATTAACAAGAAGTTGATTAAATGTAGCGAAAATGATACCCAACATTTTTGGCACCATTGCTAGGGACTCATTAGTTGGAATTTTCTAATTAGGTGTCAACAAGATCAACAATCATTTATTTAGTAATTAAAGAAAATTTCCCTAATTTATGAGTAGACCATGAGAATCCAAGGGTATATTTCTCCCCAAAATATTTGAACAAGAATTTCCATCTCCCTTTCATTTAAGTAAGGACATTGAGCGAGAATTGGAGGCACCATTATCTCCTACAAGACAAGAAGCAAAATTGCCATTTTTGGAATTTTTGGATCAGTCACCAGAACCAAGTAGAACCTTAGGGAGAAGGATTATTTCTCAAGATCCATTGATGGAAATATTTGATTCTCAATTGAGTAGTCAACCTCCTACTCCTAACTTTTCACCATCCTGAAAATAGATCACATACCACATTGATTGGGAGAAGGGACTAGAAAATACTAGAGAGATGGCACGAGAAGCTGGAACATAACCTTTACCTATCCCATTCAGATCGAGGATGATGAAACCACTATGAAAAACATCTCACCCACATACTTGCCCACATTTAGAGGAATGTCATCTGAAGATCCTGACCAATATTTGTTTGAGTTTAAATTACTATGTTAGACTTATGATTACAAGACAAATAATCAAAAACTCAAGTTATTTCTATTTACTCTGAAGGATGAAGCAATGAGGTGGTTTATGCGATTAACATCTAATTATATTACCAATTGGGAACAAATGGAAACTGTCTTCCTAGACAAATATCAAGATTATTATAGAGAAATAAATTGAAAAGAAGATTTTTTCAAAATCAAACAGGAAGAAGATGAAAATATGGAAGATTATTTGGATAGATTCCTCTTTGTGAGTAAAAGATGTGGATTTGTATTTAAATAAGATTAAAATAAAACCATTTTTCTCAAATTTTTGGATGATGAATCTAAGGAAACCCTTGATTTAATTGGCAGAGGAAACATTGCTCAATTAAGAATGGACAAAATCATAGAAATTTGTAGAAACTATTCAAGGGCAAGGGGTGGACCTAGAAAAGGGAAAATGGTTAAAAATTCAAATCCAAATATGAAAAAATTGATGGATGAATTGGTAAACTTTAAAATAGACATATTAGTTCAATAAACCTCCACCATGGATAGATTACAAGCTAAAGCAAATGTCCAACTTGAACCATTCGTCATGTATTTTCCTAGATGCAGGAAGAAGCATGCAATAAGGGAATGTCCTTTAGATAAAATAGAAGTATGTCTTGTCTGTGAATATAAATAACATGATACTCATCCTTGTTCTCTTCTTCCACTTATAAAAAAATATCTCAAGCAAACCAATATATCATCCACCACAAAAGAATTAAATTTTGTTTAGAGACAACCTAACCAAGGATAGTTTATGCCAAGACCAACTCATAATCCCTGGATGATGCCATGGGTAGCTCAAATAGTACCACAAAGTTAGGGACAACCACCTTGGTCCCCTCAACCCACATGGCATCCTAAGGATTGGGCAACTCAATCTTGGTATACTAAAGTACATCAACAACATTGGGCTAGTCAAGGAAATCCTTATGCTTGGAAACAACCTAAATGGGGCCCTAATAATTATGTGCAAGCGAAGACATATCCAAATCATAACCAAAAAGCCATAATGGGACCTACAGGACAAAATCCACCAGTTGAAAACATAATCCAAACACAAATGCCATCACAACTAGTAGCAAACCTAAGAAAAAAATAAACAACTCCTGTATACGAAACAAAATTAGCAAAATAAGTTGATTTAAATACAATGGATTGTAAAAACATTCAAACTAGATCTGAAAAAATAGTTAGCAGTCCACCTATTATAATCACTGAGATGACAGAAGAAGCTAAAACCCCTAGCACAGTTACACCTAAGGAAGATGAAAAAGAAAAAGATAAGGAACCAGAAAGAAATTCTACTGAGATTCCATTTCCAGAAAGACTTAAATAAATCATAGAACTTAAGGAATTTGAATTGGTGCAGGAACTAAGAAGATTGAATATTGAAATACCATTTTTACAAGAAATTAAGGATATTCAAAAGTTAAACAAGTTAATCCAACTATTATGTTTTAAAAAACTTGGAAGAAAGAAGCAGTACCGCAGGACTATTCAAGTAGATGGGAAAATTATTGATTTATTAGTAGGAAAACTTCTACTACCCAAATATGGAGATCCTGGAAGCCCTTTTATTTCTATTTCTATAGGAAATAAGGATATATATAAAATTTTGATTGATTTAGGCATAGATATCAATGTAATGACAATGGACACTTTGAAAACATTATCATTAATAGGCATACAACCTACTAATACCATATTGCAGATGGTAGATCAGTCTTTAGCAAAACTACGAGTTATTGAAGATGTGGCAGTAATGGTGGAATCATGGGAATATCCATTTGACTTCCTCATCTTACAACCAAAATGTAAAACACTTGGTTATCCCATTACTTTGGGGAGACCATGGTTAGCTATAGTTGCTGCCTTAATTGATTGCAGGTTAGGTGATATGACTATTTCAAATGGTATGAATTCTAAGAAAATTTCATTATATCCATTTAGATGACCTTTTATTAATAATAAAGCAAAATTATGGGTTGATAATCCTAATATTAATGAGCAAAATCTATCTTCTTTCACTATGATAACATTGTAGGATCATGTATGGGAAATAGATGATATGGTTAATCCTTCATTAAATGAACATCAATCATCATTGGAGTAAACAAGATTAGTTTTGGAACATGCTGAATCTATTTTGAAACCATCACATTTAGTTTCAGAACCACACCAATTCTCTGCAAATAAAGATAATTTCACTCCAGAGGAATGCAATTTCTCTTAGGAAGAGGAAGGATATGTGGCTTCAGCTTTATAGATATCAGGAGATGATGAAGAATTTTTGGACAATAGCAATAATGAGGAATTTGACATACAACAAAATAAGTATAATAACTCTTCATGTTGTCCTTTGTCTAATTTTCTATCTCAAGGAACTTTTGGAGATGTTGCTACATATCATATGTTTTTACCACATGCATGCCCACTAAACACCTTAATGGAACCCCTTCAACAAATCAGTTCATCATATCCTAGAACCAAACATGTTGAGATTCAACCAAGAATGTTTTTTGAATATTAATAGCTAGTTAAAGAATGATGAAGAAGTCAAACTATTTGATGTTTTGAAGGATCATACTAAATATTTTGCTTGGGACTGTAGAGAGATGAAGGGAATTCATCCAATTATTTTCACCCATCATATATATACTAAAAATATTAGACCAGTTAGGTAACCTTAGAGAATGATTAATCTAGCCTTAAGGGATATAGACAAACAAAAAATTGAAAAACTATTACAAGTAGGTTTTATCTTCCCTATCTCAGATAGCCAGTGGGTGTCTCCTCTTGTAATTATCCCTAAAATGAATGAAAAATGGAGAATTTGTGTTGACTATAGGTAACTGAACAAAGTCACCCTCAGAGATTATTTTCCCTTACCATTCATAGATCAAGTCTTTGACAACCTTTCAAGCAAATAGTAATTTTCCTTCTTGGATGGATTTAGTGGATACAATCAAATTGTAGTTGCTACCAAGGATCAGGACAAAACTACATTTAATTGTCCATGGGGTACTTTGGCTTATAGGGTATTGCCATTTGGACTATGTAATGCTCCATCAACCTTTTAAAGATTTGTATTAGCAATTTTTGTAGACCTGACAAAATACTATGTGGAGGTATACATGGATGACTTTACTATGTATGGAGATACATTTGATGATGCCTTCAAAATTTTTGATAAAGGATTAACAAGATGTGAACAACATCACTTGTCTCTTAGTCATGAGAAATGTTTGATAATGGTTGATGAAGGGATTGTATTAGGACACCATATTTCAAAAAGAGGAATTTAGGTTGATCAAAACAAAATCAAGATTATTTTAGATTTACCTATTCCTCAAACCCCCACAGATATCAAGTCATTTTTAGGGCATGCTAGATACTATAGGTGCTTTATTAAGGATTTTAGTAAACTTGCTGCCCCCATGTTTAAGTTGCTTACCAAAGACTATGAATTTCTTTGGGATGAACAATGTCAACATGCTTTTGAAGAAATTAAAGATAAATTAGTAACTACCTTAGTATTGCAAGGACCTAACTGGGAGAAACCTTTTTACATCCAAACTGATGCCTCAAATACCTCAATTGGTGTAGTTTTAGGATAGAAAGATGAAGAAGGAAGAATTTATGCTATTTACTATCTAAGTAAAAATCTTACTCCCTCTGAAAGAAATTACACTACCACTAAAAAAGAATTTATGGTTGTGATCTATGCAATCAATAAATTTAGACATTACATTATAGGGTACAAAATATTTGTACATAGAGATCACTTACCAATTAAATATTTAATGAACAAACAGGTGGTTGGAGGTAAAATAATTAGATGATTATTTATTGTACAAGAATTTCATATTACCATTGTGAACAATCTATGCAAATCTAATGTGGTAGATGATTTCTTGTCAAGATTGACCACTACAGGGGAGTAGGATCCAGTCAAGGACAACTTTCTAGATGAACAATTATTTGCTATTTCAGCTAATACACCATGGTTTGTTGACATGGTAAATTATCTTGCAATAGGGAAGTTTCCTCTTTCTTTCACTAAAAAACATATAAAGAAGTTAATCAAAACTAGTGCATAGTTCAAATGGTTAAATCGAATGCTATTTAATTGTGGTCTTGGTTTGGTTTTACGCAGTTGTGTGAGAGAAGATGAAATCTTTGACATCCTCTGGGCATGTCATGATGAACCAAGTGGAGGACACTATTCATTGAAAAGAATAGCTTAGAAGATATTTAGCACTGATTACTATTGGCCATCTCTATACAAAGATGTGAAAAGATATATCAGGCAGTGTGATCATTATCAAAGGATGGGACAACCAACCATTACTAATGAAATGCCTCTATAATCACAAGTAGTGATTGAACCATTTGAGAAATGGGGATTGGATTTTTTTAGACTTTTTAATCCTCCTTCACAAGGAAAAGAGCACATTCTTGTGTGTACTGATTATGTAAGAAAATGGGCAGAAGTGCAAGATATAACAAATACCATTGAAGAAGTAGTTGCTAATTTCCTTTATCACATAATTGTGGTAGAGTTTGGAGCACCAAGAAGCTTAGTTTTAGACCAGGGACCACAATTTATGTCCAACATAATCCATGCCTTAACAATGTATTATTAGATCAATCATAGGAAGTCATCTCCCTATCACCCGCAAGCAAATGGACAAGTTGAAGTAACAAATAGAGAATTAGAAAACATCCTCACTAAAATAGTTGAAGCTGAAAGAAGAGATTGGGTAAAAAGACTACCTAAAGCTATTTGGGCTTATAATACAACTTGGAAAACCACAACAGGGTTTTCAGCATATGAGTTAGTCTGTGGAAAAAAGCCTTTGTTGCCTATTGAGTTTAAACTATAGACATTGTGATCTAGATTTTATTTTGGAAAAAGTTTCCAAATCATGATGAAACCAGTTTCATAGAATAAATCTCATTGATATCTTTTTGGTACTTTTTGTGGTTTAAAAAATGGAGTCCAGATGCTCAAGATATAACCATTTCAAGATTGGTAAAAAAATGGCACTTGTGACACTTGGCACATGTTTCAAGGTGGTTTAGACACTTGGACCTATCAGAGGTTGACAAGTGGCATTTTAGAAATATTCCAAGTGGACCAATATCAATTTGACACATGGAAACATAATTAGGTGCAAAAAAAAATTTGGGCCGGTGTTTTTATTCACATGTTATTTGAAATTTTCAAACTTTGAAACAAGGCACCAAAGAAACTGCCACGTCATCTGCCATGTCATCTGCCATGTCATCATGCATGGACCAAGTCAAAGTGTAGCCTAATTTGGAACCTAAGTCTTAGGAATTTGAATAGAAACAACCTCATCTATTTAAGGCATGAAAAAAAATATTACCCAACGCATGTGGGACAAGGAATAGTCAATGGCACCAAAAAAGGAGGGAAGAACTTTCAAATGTCATGCTAAGTGCCTAGTTCACTCTTCCCAAGCACCTAGAAAGGTGGAAGGTAGTTTTGAACTCCTAACCTACCACCTGAAAAGGTTAGGCCTTGACCACTTCAGCTACAGACTTCTAAGTGATTTGAAAGGAGTAAATTTGTATTTAAAAGCAAGCTTCTGGCCGACTGTGTATGGAAAAGTATAGACCCACATATAGTATTTGGTCATTTTGGAGCCCTTAGAGGCCGAACTAGAGCTCATAATAAACTATAAAATTGTTTAGAATTCTAATACGCTCTGTGAAGTATATTCATTTTCCCATTTTAGGGAATTGGTGATGTAATTTTAAGCTATAGAAGTTTCCATCTTTGACTTGGTGAAACCTCTACGTGTGATTCAAAAAGGTGAAGGATGTGCTGAGTTAGCCAAGTTCTTTTGAAGGTTTGAAACACTATTTTTTTTGTAGAGAGAAATGATCTATTATTTATTATAAGTATATTTTAACTTGCAAATTTGAGCAACATTAATGGATTAGTTTGATACGAACCTAAGGATGTAGGAATTCTAAACCCTGTAAACAATTTATGTGTTTTGATCTTTGAATTTAGTTTTGCATTTCATTTTTAGTTAATTTATAGATTATAATTCAAATTTTAATTAAAATGCAAAAATTACTCATTTGATCATTTACGGTAAATTGGATAAAATCAAGAAATTTGAAAATCTTATGGTTTCAATGGATAACTGATGTGATCTATTAATTCACCTTTATTTCAATTCAAAAACACAAATTGGATCAGATTTTAATCAGATGTAATCATTCCAACATCTTATAAGTTGAGAAATTTAGAATTCATACTTTTAAAATTTCACTTTTCACTGGATTTTACAGATCAAGTTGGTATTAGAGTAGTTAGAATGCAGGGATTGCTTCTAGTTGTGTATTGACAGTTGCTTCCAGAATAGTTGGATTATTGGTTCATAGATTGATTATTTTGTAGTGTACAGTTTGGAATCAGTTGTTTGTAGGAAACCATGGGCAAGTTGTCACCGATTGAGGCCATCAAAGATGAAAATTCAATCTTGAGATGCCAAAAATTTGCACTTGAACTACAAGTGGCAAAGTTAAAATCAAAGCTTGAATCCAAGGATGAGCTCTTGATAAGATTGCAATGTGGTGAGTTTGAAAAGGTAAAGCCTTCTACTTCAGATGCAAAAACTATGACTGAGTGCACCATAAGTTTTTCACCACATGAATGTTCATCTTCTTCTACCATTTTATATTTAGATTCTATTAATATTGTTTTTAGTGATTTTGAAAAATACACTAAGGGCATAGGATCTAAATTATTGTTTAAAATGGGTTATAATGGAGGATGACTTGGTAGAGATATCCAAGGTATAACTAACCCAATTCAGGTTGCATATACCTCTTCATGCAGGTTTGGGTTATACTAGTGTGTAGGTGGATGATGGAAAAGTTTCTTCCATGGCTAAAGGAAGACAAGCTTCCAATAGCGAAGGTTCTAAGCCACTAGTTTAAAGGTGTAAATGTAAAAGAGGTATTGAGATTCCACCTCCTGATTCTTAAACTAAATCTTATAATCCAATTGATACTTTTAATAAGTTTGGATATAATGTATAGAAGTTAATGCAATCATTTCCATGCACTTTTTGTGGGATGAATAACCATAGTGCTAAGACTTGTTGGAAATGACAAGCTTTGTTTAAGTATATTGCATGTTTGAAAGACCATTCTTATGTTAATTTTGGAATTGGAAAAAGGGGACCCTCACCTATGAAGGATGTTTGCACTCATTGTAAAGTAAGTGGACATAGGATTGACAGATGTTTTAAGATTCACGCATCTTCACATTAAAGTAATGTTAGAACTAAGATGATTTACAAACCTCTCACTAAGGTTAATGAAGCTAATTCAATCCATAATGTCGTTGAAAATACAACCTAGGATAAGGTAAAACCTACAAGTGAAAATCCATTAAAGAGGTTAAGTCAACAATATGCAATTGGTAAGGAATCCACTAAGATAATCAATTTTACTAAGAAGAAAGAAATGGTTAACTGGATTATCACTACATTCTTTTTTCAAAGCATGGTTAAGAATTCACCTAAGGGAATGAATAAGCTTTGATAGATGTAGATTAGAGTTGGTGGAAACACTTTAAGACAGGTTTATCATATGAAGTTTTTCAATTCTCACTTTTTGATAACTCTAAGTTTTTGATCTCCAGAATATATTGTATGGGTAGTCTAATAATGGATAAGACATTAACTCATTTGAAACAGTTGGGGATATAGTAGAGTGATGTTGCGAGTTGTTTTATTATAGCATTTGATAGTTAGACTACTATTTTGAATGTATTTATTTTGGCACAATGATGTTTAGATGCATTTTTTAATGACCCTTTGGGCATGTTTAGA
This sequence comes from Torreya grandis, assembly GCA_037957365.1. Classification (NCBI taxonomy): domain Eukaryota; kingdom Viridiplantae; phylum Streptophyta; class Pinopsida; order Cupressales; family Taxaceae; genus Torreya; species Torreya grandis. The sequence goes on along the minus strand of JARHVA010006190.1, from coordinate 202,718 downwards.
TGTTAGGCAGCATACACTTTTGGTTGTTTGCATTTTCTTAGCATATAAGCCCCATACTAGGGAATTGTATTAGAACATGTACACAACATTTATTGTATGTTTTTGGCATTATAAACTTGTCGTGGAGTTATGTTGGGAGTTGTTTTTATTTTTGGCAATTCACCACTTTACAGGATGTGACATTTGGGCCAATAGTTTGATATGTTGTAATCACTTTTGCAGTTGCAGATTCACTTACTCATGCCTTTGGAGTAGGCATTTATATATTTTGGTTGTGAATCATTTTAATGAAATTGCTTATATCTCTTGCTATGATTGGGTTCTATTTTAATGGATGCAGTAGACTAGGTATAATATTTTAGGTGATAGTCAACTTTTAGAGACCAAAAGCCTTTTTTGTAGGGAGGTGTGATCCAGAGTTCATTCTACAAAAAGTTTCCAAGTAATGATGAAACCAATTTCATAGCATAGAGCTCGTTGAGAGCTTTCTGGAAGTTTTCATGGTTCAAAAAATGGAGTTTAGATGCTCAAGATATGGCCATTTGAATTGGTCGAAAAATAACACTTATGACACTTGGCACATGTTTCAAGGTGGTTTCGACACTGGGACCTATCAGAGGTTGACACATGGCACTGTAAAAATATTCCAAGTGGACCAATAGCCATTTGACACATGGCAACATAATTAGGTGTAAAAAAAATTTGGGCTTGTGTTTTTTATTCACATGTTATTTGAAATATTTAAACTTTGAAACAAGGCATCAAAGAAACTACCACGTCATCTGCCATGTCATTTGCCACGTCATCATGCATCGACCAAGTCAAAGTGCAGCCTAATTTGGCACCTAAGTCTTAGGCATTTGAATAGAAAAAAACTAATATATTTAAGGCATGGAAAATAGCATCACCCAACACATGTGGGACAAGGAATAATCAAGGCTACCAAAAAAGGAGGGAAGAACTTTCAAATGTCATGCTAAACACCTAGTTCACTCTTCCCAAGCACCTAGAAAGGTGGGAGGCAGTTTTGAACTTCTGACCTATCACCTAAAAAGGATAGGCCTTGACTACTTCAGCTATGGACTTCCAAGTGATTTGAAAGGAGAGAATTTGTATTTAAAGGCAAGCTTCTGGCCGACTGTGTATGGAAAAATATAGACCCGTTTATGGTATTTGGTAATTTTGGAGCCCTTAGAGGCTAAACCAGAGCTCATAGTAAACTAAAAAGTTGTTTAAAATTCTGATACTCTCTATGTAGTATATTCATTTTCCCATTTTGGAGAATTTGTGATGCCATTTTGAGCTATAGAAGTTTCCAATTTTGATTTGGAGAAGCCACTACGTGTGATTCAGGAAGGTGAAGGACGTGCTGAGTAATCCAATGTCTTTCAAAGGTCTGAAACACTATTTTTTTGTAGAGAGAAATGATCTATTCTTTATTTTAAGTATATTTTAACTTATAAATTTGAGCAACATTAATGGATCGGTTTGATACAAACCGAGGATGTAGGAATTCTTAACCCTGTAAACAATTTATGTGTTTTGATCTTTGAATTAAGTTTTGCATTTTATTTTTAGTTAATTTACAGATTATAATTCAAATTTTAATCAAAATGCAAAATTGCTCATTTGATCATTTACGGGAAATTGGATAAAATCAAGAAATTGGAAAATTTAACGATTTTAATGGATAACTAATGTGATCTATTAATTCACCTTTATTCCAGTTTGAAAACATGAATTGGATCAGATTTTAATCAGATTTAATCATTCCAACATCTTATAAGTTGAGAAATATAGAATCCATAATTTTAAAATTTCACTTAGAGTTTTTCAGTGGAGTTTACAGATCACATTGAGGACAACAACTAAGGTGGGAATTGAATTGGATGTAGCTCAAAAGGAGTGAATCCTTCAACTCAATGAATTGGATGAATTCAGAATGGAAGCATTTCACTAGATAGAGATAATCCAAGAATAGAGGAGGCAATGGCATAATTCACATATCAAGGAAAGACAATTCAAAGTAGGAGACTGGGCATTGCTGTTTGATTCTAAGTATCAATAATTCAAAGGAAAATTAAGAACCAAATGGTTGGGACCTTATCAGATCAAGCAGATATTTAATAATGGTTTTATCTGGTTACTTCTTATTGATGGCAGTAGAAGAGTACTCTTGGTCAATGGACACAGGCTAAAACTTTATAAGAAGCCTCCTACTAAGGATGAATTTTTGAAGCAAATTGAAGTAATCAAATAATTTGATCATATGAAAGAACCCAATTCTTCCAAAATGATCAAATAATCAGATGAAAAGATCTAGAATAAAGGGAAGAGGATGAAAACTAATAAATGGCATTCTCCAAAAAAAAGATCAATTGAAAACTAGTAAAGGCGATTGATCTTCTCAAATAAATGGATAATTTAAATAAATCTCTTTTCTAACTATTTTCTAACCACTTTTCAGGATTGATGAGTCATTATGATTGAGGGATTACATTATCAAGGATGGTAATTATGTTTTTAACTTGTTAAAGGTTATATTGAAAGTTTACATGTGTGATTAGACTTGATTTAGAAAGATTAGTATGATGAGTCATTTATTATACATCATGGTTAAATGTGCAAAATCATGAGAAGGATATTGATGATGGAATGAGTTGGTGGATAGTCATAAAGAGTCATTCTTGAACCAACAAAGTAAAATCTAGTTACAAAAAAATTTCAAAAGAGATACAATGAATTACCTTCGTCAGTTCTGCAGCTGAGTATGGTAGTTTTGCAATCAAAATTGCTAAATTCCACAACTAAATACATTAATTTTGCTTCTGAATTCACCTAATAAACAATTGAATCCACTAGTTCTAAAGTTAAAATCATTAGTTTCATTGATAAGAGAAGCAATCTTTAACTACCTTGTATAAGATTCAGGAAGCATGAATCATGGGAATCAAAAAGAAGTCAGAACCAAAAAATGATACCCAACTCCTTGCAGATGAAGAAGTAGCAACCATCTTTCAACAGGCAGGTTGGCTAGAGTTTCTAAGGAAATTCCCCAAGTATAATGATAAATTGGTAAGAGAATTTGTTATCAATTTAGAACAATCAAGGACAAAAATTAGGAAGGTTGTTAATCCTTTTTATGTGAATGTAATAAGTGAAATGTTTGGAATACCAATAGTGCATGTCCCAAACCCTGTCAAGGGGACATTAAAAGAACTGGCTGAAACCCTATTGAAAGAAGGGGAAGCTGAACCCCAATATATTTATTATACAAAGAAAATCATTAAAGGATTCAAAAGGGCCAGCCTGCCCAAACCCTTTGACAGAGTAGCATTTTGGATAGTTAAGTATTTAACTTGTGATGGACATTTGGGATAGTAGGAAAAGAAGTCCTAAAAATCCTTATACGCCTTAGATATGGAGATGAAACCAGAATATATAGTAAACCTTCTAGGGTTTATTTTTGAATCCATCCATACAATATCCCAGAGGTATTCTTGGGATGTAAGAACAATTAGACATTATGGGTGAGTGAATTTGGTATGCCAGCACCATTTCCTTTCAAAGAAAAATGGGGAAGCAATGTGGGACAAATTTCTTGGAAATTTGGGCAAAACCTAGGTATTTCCAGAAGAACAATAACAACTCTTCCTACCCCTTTAGTTCATTTGAAAACTGATACCATTACTGAAGAAAAGAAAAGATTAGGGGAAGATGAAATACCACAAAGAAGAAAATCTAAAAAAATTTAAAATTACAGACCCTACTATGCCTTCTCAGGAGATTTATTCTACAGAAGCTACAGAAGAATTGATACATGTCTCTGATAGTGACAATTCACCTAGGCTTGAGCAAAAGCTGAACATCAGAAGAATTTCTTAAAGGAGACCTATGTCTACACATTTTGAGGCTCCTCAAGAAAGAAGATGCCATAAAAGGTCTAAAGAAAGTCCAGATGAGATGGAAGAATAAACAAAGATAGAAACTGAAGTTACTGATATTTTGGGCAACATGGCCATGACTTCTCCTGGACCAAGCCAAATAGAAAAGGAATAAGGGGATGAAAGATTTGAAGAACAAGCTTTCCAATAAATGGGTAAGATAGCAGCACCATCACATGCAGAAGATGAACATGCATCTTGGAGAAGGAAATGGAAATCCCCTATGGTGGAAGAGGAATGTTTAATTCCCCAAGAAATTTTAGAGACAGAACAAAATGAGAAGATTAAACCAGCTCTATTTTTGTCTAAACTAGAACTCATTATCAAGGAAAAAGATGAAGAATTGAACTTCCTCAAACTCAAATTAAAATAGAAATAAATGTTCCTTAAAGAATTAACATACCATTTCATAGTCAAGAATAAGGAATTAGCAAAGATTAAAAGGCAGTTGATGGAGTGTGATGAAAAATGTACAATATAGACCTCTATGTCAGTATTCTCTACACAGATTGAATTGACTTATCTGCCACTCAAGTAGTTATGAGATGATACATGCAAAGAAATCTATGTAATCAAGGCATCCAATATAGACTTGAAAGGGAAACTGGTAGAAGAGAAAGTAAGGAAGGAATCGAAAGACAAATTTTACAAGGAGGAAAATGATAAGTATAAATGTCTTGTGAAAATACAAATAGTTTGTATATTGAGTGAGAAACTGCTTATGTGCAGAAGACATTTTCCTATTTATAACATGTTTTTAGAAGAATAATTCATTGGCTCGCAGTTGGCAAGGATAGCATGTGGACTTCCACATGAAATAAAAGACATAGCTAATTTCTCAGCTACCTACTCCTTAGCCAATATAGAATAGAAAAACCTTCTTTGTGAATTTTACGTCTGCAATTTTATTCTAGAAAGTAATACAAGTTTTATGATAAAATTGTATGAAGGGGAAAGCCAACTTAACACATTTTTCTCTATTCTTCAAAATTAGATTGCATGGCAAGAAATGGAGTTAGAGCATTGGTCAAAGGCTAGTTCATCTAGTCTCTGTATGTGAATTCATTATGGTAACCCACTCGCCTTTGCTACACATTTCCAATCCCATGTATTTAATGACAAATTCAAGTGACCTTATCTTTTCAATTTACAACAAAGCAGGGATGTCTTCACCTCTTATGAGAAGGCAAATTTTTATAATATTTATCATGCATGTTTAAAATGATGGGAATTTCTTCAGGTGGCATTGAAAAGAAGGTAAGTAATATCCCTTTCAAATTTGATTTGGAGTCTAGAAATGACAAAAGCTTTATGCACAATAATTTCTCAGATCAATGAAGCTCCCTAGTGCATATGGATAGGCATGCAGACAAGGCCAACTCTACTTCTCACTCCCATATATCATTAGAAAAATAGAGAACTTAAAAATCCCACTCAATTTGCAGAATGGAAAAGAAAAGTAGACCCAGGAGCTGGGTATAGTAACTCTGGATCAAAACATTGGGATATTTAGTTCCAGCCATTTAATCTAAGTAATCAAATGGAATGCAAGATATACAATCCAAATTTGAAGAGTGAAGTTTGTAAAGGGACTTACAAACAAGTATGGGGGAAAATGATGAGGCCATGATATGCCCGATAAATGTATAATAAATGACCTCATCTTCTTTCTTTTTATTATGTTTGATTGAATTTTGTAACTTTTATTTTGATCTAAGATGAGTTACGACATAATTATCCATCTTTTGTTGATTTTGATTGTAATATTTAAAAACCCTATAATTCCTAACAAGTGTGCTGACAAATTCAAGTTTTGCAATAAAACAGGTCATCATTAGGCTAAAGAACAAATATGAAGTGGATTGCATGTTTTTGGAAGTATTAGAATCAATTCAGCTTAGTTCTAGAACTCCACCATACTATTTCAAGTTGTCATATTTTTATACTTAGCTCTAGAATTGTATATTTAGCCCCAAAATTATTTGAATTAGCTCTGGTACTCCTGTAGATAAGCTCCAAAACTTTTGCAGCTAGATATAGAACTGATAAGGATCTATTCCAAAATGGCCAACGATCTGTTAAGTCAATGATCCCATTAAATTAGGAACATATTCTTGATTTCTATATTTGCAAATCTAAGATATTTATCACACAGTTGGACATCCAACCACATTTTGATTTAGCATCTATTCTAGGTGCAATTTTGTTCCATCATATTTATGAAACAATTATAGCCATCAAAACATCTATATATGCAGACCTAGGAATTTAGGAAAAAAGAAGAAGATCATTGAAGAATAGATAAAGAAAAAGGATAGATTAGTACATTTTGTAATACATAATATTTTATCAATGAAATAGCCATTTCTATTTTGAAAGCAAATTAAATTGTTCAATCTTGTTTCTAGGTGGAGCACGGGCCCACTCCTCCAAAGAACTAGGATCTTCAATTTTCATCAGTATTTATATTTTATTCAAGCAAATAGGTAACTTTGTTAAATTTATAAATGTTTCCAACTCCTTAAAGCTAATTTTTTTTGATTTGTTCTAGTAGACATTTTAGATTAAATTATTATTTCTTTGCAATCATTTTATAGGAATCTATTTTATTCTGCAAACGTCTGTTTACTTCCATCAAATTCATTTTCGCAAGCGTGTGTTTACTTCCAATAAATTCATTTCTACAAATGTGTGTTTACTTTCAATAATTTTCATCATTTGATTCCAATAAGGTTTTGACCAAGAAGTCCTTAAGACATTAAGAAACCCCTAAAACAAAAAGAAAAAATACAGATACCTACAATCAATTACTAAATCATTACGATTCATCTTGTTGCATATAGATTTAGACATAGCCCTGGTTAAATATGACATCAACAGGAAGTTGATTAAATGTAGAGAATAACGACACCCAACATGTATAGGTAATTTAATAGGCAATGTAGGTGGTGGAAAAAAATCATATATTTTTTCATTTAATCATTGTAGGTGATCCAAATAACATTTAAAAGATGTAGAGATGAATATCCACTATGGGTTTCACAATGAAACACCTCAGGTCTATTGAGGAAATTAACTAAATATAATTATACTATTGTCTCATCTTGAGGATGGGTCACATATAATGATCCAAAAATTTGATTTAAAAATATATAAATTAGTTTAACAATAAATCTTCTTTTACTTCATGGACTATGGAATCACACTCTCTCTAATAGGTAGGATTAAATTATTTCAACATAAAAAAATAAAGAATAGGATATAGGTATGGGTTAAAAAAATGAATCATAATGAATCCCATAGAGTAATGTTTTTAGTGGTATGACCATATTTATTATTTTACACCTTCAAATATAATCAAAATGGTTAGTCTATTACGTCAAATGTAAGGTAAGATTTTCGGTCTAACCCTTATAAATTATAAAGGATTATGAGAAATATATATATATATATATATATATATATATATATATATATATATATATATATATACATATATATATACATATATATATACATATATATATATATATACATATATATATATATATATACATATATATATATATATATACATATATATATACATATATATATATACATATATATATACATATATATATACATATATATATACATATATATATACATATATATATATATATACATATATATATACATATATATATATATATACATATATATATATATATATATATATATATATATATATATATATATATATATAATGTTAGGCCTTACTATATTATGAGTTACATTAGAATTTTAACTTAACTCTAAGGCTAATGTTTAATAATTAATATTTGTCCAAAATATCCCATGACAAGCAGGATCAATCATCAAATTTCGTTCCTAGAACACAACCCCTTGGTGATGGTTTCTCTTTTATTTTTGAATTAGACAAAAATTATAAATTTTGATAAAAAATTAAGTTTAATGAAAATCATATGACATGCAATGAAATTATTTTCTTTCTAATATGTGGATATAAAAGGTGGCATGTAGCAATTTTGACTAGTCATGCTCCCATGCTTTAGAACTTTTCCATGGCTTGATTTAAATTGCAAGGTATCAAAAACATTTTTTAGTTTAAGGGATATATTGTAAGATTATTTATTTAATCATTCAATTTTTTATGCTCATTCTAATACCTTGAAATTTAAACACGTGAGAGTTTGAATCACATTGGAGTAATCATTCCATGCTTTTGGGTTGAATATCTTTCCAATTTATAAGTAAATATATTCCATTTCATTGTGATTATAAACAATTATTGGTTTATTCATTTTTATTAACTATGTGGAAGAGGTAGGTTTCTCTTCCCTCTTATTTTAACTACAATAGGTTTTCTAATAAAAAATATGGATCTAATGTAATAGCTATATTCATGAGATAAATCCATTATTACCAATGTATGTAACATGTTGGTTCCCTATTGTACACCTCTTGTGCTTAGCCCTGAAAACTATTATAAAATGGTAAACAAAGATGAAAAACTCATTGATATGTTGTTATAACTAGGGAAGGGTTTAACATTAGGATGGACCAAATGTAAACAATGACTAGAAAGCACTGACAAAGGGTATGGTCAACTCCCTGCTACTTTTGGCTCTACTTGAACCAAGGTGAGAGGACCTAAGGGGTAGATTGATCAAATGGAGGGATACTAAAATTTAATATCCATGGGGATTATTGGCATAAAACATAAATTTGATCAGGGCATAACCAAAGTTGCACACTCGACCTAGGAAGGGTTGTCACATGGAATCAACAAATGCACTAGGGTAGACACAAGCTACTGAAGACAATGAGGATATGCTTGAAATATTAATTTCTAAATAAATTTTCAACAATAGGGGGTCAAATATGAGACTGCAATGCTAAGCTTTAAATACCCAAATATAGACACATTTTATATAGGTAAGATTTATACACTTACAGGCACATAACACTTAAAATATTAAGTAGGGTGTATTATTTGTAGGGTAGAACATGATAAGATGAGCTTGGTAGTTATAAAAAAGAGTAATGTGGTGGTGGTTTTCAAATATTTGAAAATATTTCAACATACATGACATTATTCATTTATAAAGATGTAGAAAAAATGAAATACAAGCTAAGGGGAACTACCGAGAATGATTTGCATCCATTGGTGCCAATATAATGTAAATACCCAAATTATTATTGAAACTCTAAAACATACACCACAACTAGAATTTCAAATACTTTTTTATATTAAATCCATAAACCCAAGGTGCCCTTAAGAGGTTATTAACAACATATTTCCAAATCACTATGCAAAAAGGGGTTTATAACCTAGATCTATGCCCAAGATGATAACCATACATAATCATTAAACTAGATATCCCATCAACAGAACTTGTGAAATATACTATTGCATTTCACCAATAGGAAAGAGTAAAAACCATAAGTATTTCCTATTGTCTTGAAAGAAAATCTTATATATATCAGTGTTTAATAATGCTACCATGGGGACAAGCATGGTGATTTTGCTCCTTGTTGGATAGAGGAGACATATTAAATTTCTTTAAGATCTTGTTAATGGATATAAAACTACAACCACCTTATCAAGAGAGACAAGGTGCATAGATAGTAGTGGATTTCAAAACTTGGAAGATCCTAGACCTAGAGAGAACAAATAAAAAATAACAACCTTAAAAAAGAGGACAAACACTCTTTTTATATAATTTATCACCACTTTTGCTATCTAAGAATATTTGTTACAATTTTCAATATTACAAACATGTAATCATCCCTAAAAAATTCTTTCAAGATGATTCCACCTAGAATATGTTCATTTCCATGCCTAGAATCTTTATACCTTTATAAGGAAAATAATTTTTGTAATTGCATTTACATGTAATGATGACTATTTAAAACAAACCCTTATTATACTTCACTAGAAATCCATTTTAATTGATCTTGAAGGAGAATATTTGTTTTGGATCCAAACAAACCATTCGTCTTCTTGTTTAACTACCTTGACATGTCTTTGACCACTCATTTACAAATCTGGAATCTTCTTGGATAATCACCCTTCCTCTTATGCATGCCAAATAATAACCCTTGCCTTATAATGATGTCATTGGAACACTTTAAATCCATTTCCATTTGAGAGGTATTCTTTGTAATGGCCCACATTGATCTTGCAAACCTATAATATTTCTCCCATGGAGTTGTTCAAACATGCAAAATAATGGAAAATGCAAGACTTAACTCATTTTTACATTTTGTTTTTTTGGCTCCAATGCTTTGATTTTTTCATATTTTGAATTTAAGGGTTATCACCAATTTTTTTTAATGATTAAGTGCATTATTTTTCATTTTTTAGGCTTATGGGGAATTCTGGGTCTAATTCACAATTTTTCACCTCCTTTGTATGGTATAAATTAAAAATTCATCAAAACATTTGTAACTAGAAAATTGGAAAATTGAAATCTGTAGTTGTAGTTCCCATAAAAAATTCCCATAGGGAACTAGGAACTCTAAGTTAAAATTATGATTTGAAAATTGTAGTTGTGGTTCCCCTCAAAAGTTTGCATAAGTAACTAGGAACTCCAAGTGCAAATTATAACTTGCAAATTGCAATCACAACTCCCCTCAAAAGTTCCACTCAAGGACTTGGGAAATTCAAGTGAAATTTTTAATTTTTAAAAATTCATTATTTAAATTAGCCATGAAAGTTCCACTTTGAACTAAGATGTCATATTTGACCAACATCTAGGTCACCAATTTTTTTACTATCATCCAAGTATAGTTGGCCTTAAGTATCAATATCTTGATCCACAAATCCATATATTTATTTTTTACCATAATCAACAATATTGTCTGATGATACACCCATGTCCATTCTAACCACATTGTTATGGCCAATGCTCTCATAGGTGCCCGATGGAATACTTTCACTTTCTTAATGCAATGATCTAGGTATGACAATATTTGATGTTAATGAAACTTAAGAAGCATAATCCTCAGCCACTTATACAAGAGATGAAATTTATATTTTGTGAGACAAACTAGAACCACTGGGATTATACATGAATCCTCCAAATATTCCACAAACATTACTTTCTGTAGATGTAGACTCTATGGCTAGAACTGGATGGAGCAAAGATGCTTCATTTTATACACTCCCTTCCTAGCCCACAAGCTCACCCACCGCCTTCCTATGGCTATCTCAAATGCTTTATGGCACTCATTTCTAAAGTAATTTTTGACCATTTTCTCCAACCTCCATACTATAGTTAAAACACTTGGTATCGTTATCATCTCCCATGAATAACAAGAAAACTATAAACATAGCTGTTATTCCCAACTGAAACACTTTCAAATGTAACCAAAATAACTACCTAAAATAATTAAATATAGTTAGCATCTAATTGGCATTCTCAACCTCGTATGGATTAGAATTTACATATCGATGGTTGAAAGAGAAACCATAATACATATCAACCTTATGATGATCTCTTAAGTGAGCCACAAGAAGAGGGATACCACCAATTAAGGAACTTTTAGAACCAACATATGGGTAGTTTTCAGGCCTAAAAAAACACCTCAATCAAGATTTCACATAACTAGTATTACACCATTCAAACTACCATGCCACATGTTACATTTAAATGCTCTTTCCAGGCACCAATTCCCCTTAACATTGTTGTGATAAAAATAATAATATGTGGATTTTGTTGTGCTTTGGGTAGGATTTTAAAATCTATCATTTATCAGTAAGCACACTTTACCATGTTATGGGATCCATATATATTATTTCATTCTACAAGTTCGTAACTTGCAATTTTGACTTGTAATTCTACCCAATATTTCTACCAAGATTTTCCATAGGCTTGGGAAGGGGATATGCATCTTATGATTTGAGAGTGTAAAATATGTATTGCATCTCTACGAAAAATTTCCCCATAGACCTTTTGGTGTCACCTACATATTAAATGATTGTCAAACTTGTTGTTTGACCCTAAAGTTTCATCATTCTACCATGTGTCCCCCAAGCCTTACCAAATTTTTGACTTTGTTTTTATTTTTGTTTATCCACATGGCAAGTTTTATGACATGGATTAAGACATATACGTGGCCTCTTTGAAAACTTTAACAAGATGGTCATAACTACACATCAAGCCTAGCTGCATGTTGAAAACTTTTATGTTATTTTATTCATTATACCTCCATGTGGGTAGGCCATATCTTTTTACTTTTCTACGAGAAGATAAAAGTCAATAGAAATATGCAACTTGCAATTGTATTTCTGACTTGCTTCTCTAGAGAAAATTCTCATGAAATTTGATCCTCTAATTTAAATTTGTATTTGACCCTTTGAAACCCCAATGAAAATTTTGACATAATTTTTAGAATGTAAATTGAACTTACTTCCCCTATTAGGATCTCTACCAAACTCTACAAGGACCCATACATTAAATCATTTAAAAAAAGTTCTTCTTCTTTAACTTTCCATTTAGTTTGGAAATCTTCATGCAATTTGGAAACATTTATCTCCTTGAAAATCTCCATGGGTTGCCCCTCTTGCCAATTCTTTTCCATTTCTAATAATATGATCAATGCCTCCTCATGGTACCCAAACTTTGTATACATATAAATCATCAAATTATATATGACAATGTTTTAGATAAAATCACTTTCTATAGATCCATTTGAATATCTAGATAAATTAATGCAAGGATGTGTAGAACCAAGGGAATGAACCATGAAAATACAAATAATAGCTAAATAATCATGTATTATTATCTTGATAAGGGCCCAAAATTGTCATGCATAGTTTTGGTCACTAAAATTGGTTCTGAACCAAGGATGTACACCCCCTATAGGTGTGTAGAGAACCCCATAAAATAAGACCAGGTGGAAATCCATTGGGCCATGGAATTAACACTTGATAATTTCATAGAAAACACCCATTAAAACTCAACAAAATAAGGCATACTGATAAAAATAGATCAGGAGGATTTGAAAATGAATAAACAAAAAAAAATGATGAAAGGAACTATATAAATAAGGCCCAAAGTAGATGGATAATAAAACAATAATTCAACAAAATCATAAACTATACAATATTGTACATAGTTATAGACTCAATCAAGGAAGTGTTCTAGATGTCTACCATCAACTAGTGGCTTTGGTATGTTACCATCCCTTAATTTTTTAAATTTTCTAGTAGCTTGGTGGCCATAATGAAGTAAATCATTCTATACACTTTCCTAAAGGTATTTCTTCTAGGTTGTAATGGGATATCATATTGAAATAAATCATTTCTATTTGACTTCAAATATGGATAAGACAAAGCTAATCAATCTTGGTACTTCTTCATCAGCTAAAAATAAGCTTGTTTCTTGGCTACAATTAGGTGAGTACCAAGTAAGAGTGCCTCATTATTATCAATGTCATTTGTGTACTCAAAATAAAACATGAAATAAGACTAAAAACATTTATTGCTTAGGGCATAAAAGATAAACCTAGCTCCATTTTCAATATTAGAGTAAGCCCCATCAAATGTCATTTTCTAAACAACACCTTTGCTGTCAAACCCAACATCAAAGAAAAAAATATTTTCAACAACATCCACATCCATGTACAACACCTTATTAAGAGCACATTTTGGATCTTCAATTACATGTAGCATCTTGGGTTCCCTATGAAGTTTGACCATCTTAACCTCCAAAGGAATGGTGGCATAAAACAAGTACATTTGTAAAATTCCACCCATACTAGCATCCCATTTATGTGACAACATCATCCCCCACTTATGTTTTAATTCTACAATTACCATGTCTATATTCAAATACTTCCCTAGATACACTACCAATTGTACTACCACCCCTTTGACTTATCCAATAATTAGAGCCTCACGTGAATCTATGGCATAACACTTACCAAGGATAATGCCATTTTCACTTAGATATCATTTAGGACACCTAGGGTCATCATGTTGTAAGAAGCTTAGGATTCAAACATACAGTTGTGAATAGTTATACCATTGATCAGTAGGATTGTGTAAAATAAATTAACATTTAGATAACATTATACCAATGTAGACTACAAAGAGACTTTCAAATCTAGTTCCAAAACCTCATCTAATTATTTATCTTCACCTTAGATTATTAGGGGTAAAGTCATTTCAATTACAGTTGAATTCTCATCAAATTCCAAGTACTCAAATGACCTCTTCCTATGTCTAGGTATTTATAATAACTCAATAAGTGGTATAGTGATTTTTAGTTGGATCAACACTTGGGCCATAACACACATGCTATATTGAGTAAGGGGAGTATTAGGTGGAAGGGTGAAAATACCTTTAGCTGATATACAATCTCTTAAATTATAAAGTTGAATAGGCTAGGATAAATTTACATGTTTTATAACTGTCTTCAAGCATGGGTTATTTCTAGCATCATTCACACTAGGACGCTCATTCTCTTCTTGATCCTTATGACTCATGATTGTTTTAATGATGGGTTAAAGATAAAATGGAAAAGGGATGTAAGGGGGTGATTGAGGTGGACTTGGGGGAATTAAACCTATGAGGATATTTGATCTGGGTAACAATTTAGGTGATAATTTGGGTGATAGTTCTACCCCAATCGATGACAAAACTTCTGGGAGCTGTAAATTTTGCACCATAGCTCTAATTGACTCGTCGTTTGAACCGTTGGAAAGATAATAATGAGGAAAATTATTTGATATGGGATGGATCTCTTATTAATTAAGTTTTACCCTTGAAAACCCAATGGAAGTGCCCTAAATTTCAATTTTATTAGTATAATTTAAAAATAGTAATTCCTTAAATTTTGGATTGTTTTAAAGTGTGGAAGTCAAACCAATTAATCTACCTTGAGATTGGTGACCTTCCAAATCCTCCCCCCTACTTTCAAAATGGGTATAAATAAAGATGTAACCCAAAATGGAAAATCAGACATCTCTTCCCAGAGATAAGAATATAATTATATTGTGATCTTGAGTAATAATACATCTCTTCTCAAAGAATTCATTGTTACTATGTTATATCTATGTTATTGAAATATTTAACAACATTAACTTCTATGTTTTGGATCAGTGGTCTCAGAGCAGTTTGTCTTGAGAGTGTATGATCCTGAGGATGAGGTCAGGGTACAAGAAGCTTGGGTGGAAAACAATAGAGCTTCTAAAATATCCACCTATTCACTCTAAATGACTTAAAATGGTATATTACACCAAGACATCTGATCCTTTCAAGGAAATGGTGAATATATCCTTCCAATGACAATAATCATAGATGATGCAATAATTTACCTAAATTCTTCAATAACTCCTGATGGGAAATTTTAGCTACTTAGCTGTAGTTCCTAGCTCCTCATCCATGGAACATACTTTAAGTGCCCTAACATCCTTCAACATTTAGGTAAGTTTTGATATTCCTATGTTTGAAGGAAAAATAAATGCTAATGTAGTAGAAAATTGGTTAGATCAATTGTCTTCCTACTTCTCTGTAAATAAATTCACTGATGGAGAAAATATCACTTTTGCTCTTTTAAAAGCATCGTTGCCCATGAAAAACTGGTGGGATATGAACAAAAATAGGTTCAGTATAGATGACATTAGCCTTGGAGTGGAACCTACCTAGGATGATTTCATGTAAGTAGTGAAAGAAGAATACTATCCCATTGGAGCATATGATGATCTGTACATATAATGGCAACAACTTTCCCAAGGTAAGGACCAATCTGTTCAAGATTACACATACATTTTTCATTATTTGTTTGCAAGATTGGGCATCAAGGAAAGTGAGAAACATAAGAATCTTGAATATCATGGTGGACTACAATGGTACATACAGGGGGAAATTAAGCTTTTCAATTTAGAATCCCTCGGTGAGGCATATAAATTCACAGTGAAGATTGAGCAAAAGCATGTATAAAGAATACGAAGAGTCAGCCCTCAAAATGGAAAAGTGATAAGGAAGGTCAAACACAAGGCCAAAATTGGAAGTAAAAGGAGTTTCAAGATAAGAAACCCCAGAAGGTGAAGACTAGAAAATGGTGTGATTACCACAATAATAGAACTCACTCTAAAGAAGAATGTCGAGTCATTAAGTTATTGATTTCTGAGTCATCATACTTGACATCTACTACTGTGTCTCATACAAAACCCACAGTCAAAGAGGATGGAGAAGTAATTATAGATGCTAATCCTGACACCATCATCATTTCATCATATACCTGTGAGGAAAGGCTAGATGAGAAGGAAATATTATTTCACTTTAAATTATAGGTAAAAGGTAAACCTCTGCTTTTTATTCTTGATAGTGGCAGTTAAAAAAATTTTAGTCTCTATTAAAGTTGTGAAAAGTCTAAATCTATCCATGAAGCCTCATTCAAAGCGATACAGTATTGGATGGTTGAGCCCAGGGAGAGACCTCCGTATCACCCATCAGTGTATTCTTTCATATGCAATAAAACCTTTCCAAGATGAAGTCTTGTGTGATGTGGTCAATCTAGATGTTTGTGATGTACTCCTTAGTCAGCCATTCATGTATGAGCGACATGGCATCTATGAATCACAAACCTAAAGAATCACCCTCACTCTTGGAACATGGTGATACAAGGTACCAAAGGTACCACCTCTGACATATGTTTCCCTGATTAGTGCTAAGCAATGTAAGAGATTGGTCAAGAAGATAAAGCAATTTGTTCTCATGGTGGTCAAACCACAGAAATCCAAGAAGGCTGATGTTACAGTCTTGAATACACAATAAACACAACAACAAAATTAGATAGGATGAATCACAGGAGATTATGGTGACTTATTCAAGTCACCCACAGGAGTTCCACTACATTGCTAGGTAAAACACTATTGATTTGATCCCAGGATCACCTTTTCCTAATGGTCCTATGTATTAGAGATTAGTTTTAGAGGATGATGAGATAAAAAGATAGATTCCAGAATTGATCAAAAAGGCTCACATCAGGCCAAACTCTTCACCTTGTGGTAGCCCAATTATCTTGGCACTAAAGAAAGATGGAACATGGAGGCTTTGCATTGACTATTGAGCCCTAAATAAAATCGTAGTGAAGAATCACTACCCTTTCCCAAGGATTGATGATCTGCTAGACCAACTCCATGGTGTGATGTTCTTCACCAAAATTGATCTCAAATCAGGTTATCACCAAATTCCCATCGATCACACCGATGTTTAGAAGACTACATTCATGTCTATGGAGGGGATATTTGATTGGTTGGATGTGCCTTTTGACTTAACTAATGCACTTGAAACCTTCATGAATATGATGGATGACACCCTATGACCCTTCACCAACTCATTCATGGTTGTTTACCTAGATGACATACTCATCTATAACAAAACATGGGAGGAACATTTGTAACATGTTTATAAGGTGCTTTAAACTCTTTGGGAGCATAAGTTGTATGTAAATCTCGATAAATGCACATTCAAGATGACACAAATTTAGTACCTTGGGTATGTTGTGAATGAGGAAGGGGTCCATGTTGATCCAAAAAAGATTTGGGTTATTCAAGAATGGACCACAACAAGGACCCTCACAGAACTCAATAGCTTCTTGGATCTTGCAAATTTCTATCACATTCTTGTTCTTGGATTTTCACATATTGCTTGGTCACTAACCCATGTGACTAAAGGAGGAGATAAAGATACATTTCAATGGGGTGAAATAAAATACAGGGAATTTGAGAATTTGAAGAACAGACTTTTCTCAGCCCCTATTATTACCTTGCCAAATTTGTATCAACCTTTTGAGTTGATGATAGATGCATATGAATATGCCATGGGAGATGTCATCATGCAACATGGCCATCCTATTACTTATCATAGTGAAACTTTCACTAATATAGTCAAGAAATATCTGACATATGATAAGTAGCTGTATGTTATTATGCAATCTTGCAAATAATGGGAACACTACATCTTAGGGAAAGAGACAGTCATCCACACTAACCACAAACCATTGGAATTCATTTAGACACAGAGAAAACTATGAAATGAGAGGCAATAAAAGTGGGCCACATATCTCCAAAAATTCCATCTAATCATCAAACACAAAAGGGGAGCTCAAATACAACTACAGATTATTTGAGCCAACTACCAATTTTTGTACTCACAATAGTTCTTGACGTATTTGAACATGAGATTGCCACTTGGGGTTCTCTGTATGAAGTAGATCTTAGCTTTGCTAATATATATTAGGTGCTTCAAAAAGGTAAACATGTTTTTGATTTTTGTTTACAAGATAATTTCCTTTGTCATATGGGGCACATCTATGTTCCAGCTGTACATAAATAGAAGATGATATGGGAAGCACATTTCAGTAGGATAGCTAGACACTTTGGTATAGAAAAGACATTGGCAGTTCTTCAAAAACACTTCTACTGGCCTCATATATGAAAGGATGTGGAAAGATATCTCAAATTTTTTGCCCCGTGTGTGATAGCCAAACCAACAAATAAGAATCAAGGATTGTACATGCCATTTCCAGAACCAAATAGGCCTTGGGAATCTATATCAATGGATTTTCTATTAGGTTTTCCCACTTTGAAACATGGTAAGGATTGTATTTTTGTGGTAGTTGATCATTTTTCAAAAATGGCTATCATGATTGCTTGTAAGAAAAATATATCTATTGAATAAATTGCTCAACTCTATTTTAGTCATGTATGGCTCCATTCTGGTCTACCTAAGTCTATTGTCTCAGATCAAGATAGCAGGTTCCTAAGCATCTTTTGGTCCACTCTATGGAAGATGATGGATACCAAGCTGATGAAGTCCATAGCCTTCTATCCACAAATTAATGGTTAGATAGAGGTGACGAACCACTTGATTGTTCACATGATTTGGATGTATCATTCCAAGCATCGATGCACATGGGATGAGGGGATTCTTTAAATATAACATGGATATAATTGGGCCCTACATAGCTCAACCAAGCATAGTCCATTCCATGTATGCTTCAAGTTCCAACCCATGGCACCAATTGATATAGACATTCCACTCTCCATCATGGAATACACACCTCATGGAAGATCTGAGGTAGAAAAACCAACAAAGTTCATAGAACAAATGTAACACATCTAGCAGTAAGTTCATGACATCCTAGAGAAGATGAATCAAACGTATAAGCAATGCCATGATAAACATAGGATTGAACAATATTTTAGTGTAGGTGACAAGGTTTGGTTGTGGCTTTAGAAGGAACAAATTGTATGACCACACAAAACAAATTCGCCTCTATGATATGCTCCCTACACCATCACTAGAAAAGTTGGAGAAAATGCTTTTGAGTTGAACCTACCAGCCTACCTTGGTCTGCATCCAATATTCAATGTGGAGTTCCTCAAACCATATCATCCACCTCTATTGGACACTTTATTCATATCAAAATAACTATACATTGACGAGATTGATTTATAGTTTTTTTTTCCAGTGGAGGAGGATCAGATTGTGGACACCTGGATGAAGACAATAAGAGGATGCTCTATTCTGCTTTATCTAGTGGTCAAAAGGGGCTAAATTAGCCACTAAGGTGAGTGGCTCATAGATAATCAAATCAAGACAAAATTGACATAGCTGATGAGGAACATTGATGTAATGGGGACCATTTATTTTCAAGGAGGGAGGAATGATTTGAGCAACAATTCAGGTGATAATTTGGGTGACAGTTCCACCCCAATTGATGATGGAACTTCCAAGAGCCATAACTTTTTCACCGTAGCTCCAATTGACTTGACTTTTTAACTGTTGGAAAGCTAATAATGAGGATAATAAAAAGAGATGGCCTGGATATTTTCTCAATGAATTTTGACTCCCTAAATCCCAATGGAAGTGCCCCAAATTTCAATTTTAGTAGTGTAGTCTAAAAATAGTAAGTTTCTAAAAATAGTAATTTCTTGAATTCTATATTGTTTTAAAGCATGGAATTAAAACCACTTAATCTCCCTCGATATTTGTGACCTCCCACATCCTCCACCTACTTTAAAAATGGGTATAAATAAATATGTAACCCAAAATGAAAAATTAGACATATCTTCCCAGAGATAAGCATATAATTGTATTACGATCTTGAGTAATAATACATATCTTCTTAAAGAATTAATTATTAATGTGTTATTTCTATGTTCTTGAAATATTTATCAACCAAAACTTTTGAGGTTTAGATCAAGATTCAACTTGTTGAGAAGGTGTTGGGTAAAAAATGGGACTATATGATTTTGAATGACTAGGATAATTATGGTAATCTTGAATAATAGGAAGTTCAAAAAAAAATTAGGTGTAACATAATCTTGATAGTAAAAACACTCATTATAAATTAAATTTTTTCCTCTAATCAACCTTCAAAGTTGTCTGCATCTTCTTTTATAAATACTCAAGGGTGAGGCAATTTGTTTTCATGACTCACCTTTGAAGGATGACCTAAGTCCTTCCAGCTTTGTAAGCAAAAGAAAGAACATTTAAAGTTGAAGATGAAGATATTGAAAATGGGCACTTATCTTCCTTGAAATTAGTTGATATTGTTGGATTCTCCACTAAAACAAACTACTAGAATATAATAGTTATCAAACTTATTGTCATACATGCTGAAATTAAACATTGCTAAAGATTATTTATGAGATATAAAGTAAAGATACAGTAAATTTGTATTTATGTTCAAAAGGATAAATCACCTTCCAACTTGACAAGTTAACATCCCTTTATAGTAAATGTACAAAAACTCAATTTATCAAATCTTCTAAGTTCTAACACACCTCTAGTGGAGTGTTGAGCTTGTTGATTGCCAAGATAGCAGAATCACACTCAAATAATCTCAAATTTAAAACACATGAGATAATATGAATAAACTTTGTCTAAAATTATGTAGCAGAGGTTAGTGCATAGAATATATCCAGATAACTTGATACCCTGAATTATTACATCTCTCTATAAGAGTCCCCATCAATAAAGGTGACCATGGTTTCAATTTATTTCCCCAACAATAGTGAAAATAGAGTGTTGTGGCATTGATAAACCAAATATAGTCAAAATATCATAAAGAGAGGCAAATAACTTTTTAAACCTAGATTAATTACATCTCTCTTCAAGAATCTTCAAAAACATGGGTGAGAAAGATTCTTCTTGGGAACAGTAGCAATTGGGTGTTGGTTCTTAGATGCACACCTCTTACACTTAGCCTTTCACACTTTGGACAAATGGAAAACAAAGATGAAAAACCAACTGATATGTAATTATATCCTGAGAAGGGTGTAGCATCAAGATGGACGAATGTAGATAATGACTAGAAATCACCGACGAAGGGTATGGTTAGCTTCCTACTACTTTTGGCTCTATCTAAACCAAGGTGAGAGGACCTGAGGGGTAACTTGCTCACATGGAGGGATACTACAAGTCAATATTTATGGGTATTTTTTGTAGAAAACACAAATTTTACTTGGGAATAAATAGAGTTGCATAGTCCACTTGGGAAGGCTTATCACATGGAATGAGAGAATGCGCTAGGGTAGACACAAGCTATTGAAGACAAATAAGGATATTCTTGAAACCTTCATTTGTAAAGAAATTTTCAATAGTAGGGGGTAAAATAGAGGATTACAACACTAATATTCAAAGAGAAAAATATAGACACATTTTATATATGGAAGATTTATGCACCTAAAAGTAAATAACACTCAAAATATTCAACAAGGTGTATTATTTATAGGGTAGAACATGGTAGGATGAGTTTGGTAGTTATAAAAAAGAGTGGTATGCTAGAGGTTTTCAAACAATAAGAAATATTTCAATATACATGACATTATTCATTTTCAAAGATGTAGAAAAATTGAAATACAAGATAAGGGGAATTGTCAGGAATGATTTGCATCCATTGGTGGCAATATAATGCAAATATCAAAATAATTCTTGAAATCCTATAACAAACGCTACAAATAAAATTTCAAATATTTTTTCCTATTAAATCCATAAACCTAGGGATCCCTTAAGAGGTTATCAACAACATGTTTCCAAATCACTATGCAAAAAGGGGTTTATAACCTAGATCTATGCCCAAGATGACAACCATACATAAGCATTAAACCAAATATCTAATTAGTAAAACTTGTAAAACATAGTATTACATTTCATCAATAGGAAAGAGTAAAAAATAGAAGTATTTTTCATTATATTGAATGAAAATCCTACATACATTAGTGTTTCAAAATGTTACCATGGGGACAAGCATGGTGATTTTGCTCTTTGCTGGATAGGGAAGACATATTAAAATGCTTTCAAAGCTTGTTAATGTTTATATAGTTATAAGCACCTTAGCAAGAGAGATAAAATTCACACACAGTAACAGATCCAAAAATTTGGAATTACCTTACCTAGAGAGAAAAAATAACAACCATAAACAACCTTGGAAAAGAGGATAAACCATATGTTTATATAATTTATCACCACTTTTGTAATCTTGGAATATGTGTTGCAATTTACAATATTTCAAACATGCAATCATCCCTAAAAGTTTTGATAAGATGCTTCCATCTAGAATATGCTCCTTGCCATGCCTAAAATCTACATGCCTTTGCAAGGAAAATGACTCTTGTAACTACCTCTACATTTAATGATGAATATTTGTAGCAAACCCTTGTTGTGCTTGGCTGGAAATCCATTTTACTTTATCTTGAAGGAGAATATTAATTTTAGAGATAAAAAAACCCTTTGTCTTCTTGTGTAACATCCTAGACATGTCTTTGACCACTCATTTTCAAATTTAGAATCTTCTTAGATAGCTATCCTTCCTCTTATGCATACCAAAGAACAACCCTTGCCTTGTAATGATGACATTGGAGCACTCTAGATCCACAACTATTTGATAAATATTCTTTGTAATGGCCCACCTTAATCTTACAAACCTACAATATTTCTCCCATGGAGTTGTTTGAACAATAAAAACATTGGAAAATGCATGACTTAACTCATTTTTACCTTTTCGCTTTTTGGCTCCAATGTGTCTTTCAACACTTTTTTTTTTTTTTTTTTAATTCTAACTTGTAGGGTTGCCACAAGCGTTTTTTAATGCTTAAGTGTATAATTTTTCACTTTTTAAGCTTATGGAGAACTCTGGGTCCAATTTGTAATTTTGCACCTTCTTTGTATGGTGGAAATCTAGATCTTAGCAACACATTTGCAACTTGTAAATTGGTCACTTGCAATCTGCAGTTGCAGTTCCCCTCAAAAGTTATCCTAGGGAACTGGGAACTTTAAATGCAAATTGTAATTTACAAATTGTAGTTACAGTGCCCCTCAAAAGTTCCTGTAGGGAACTGGGAACTCCAAGTGCAAATTGTAACTTTCAAATTGTAGTTGTAATTCCCTTCAAAAGATCCCTCAATGGATTTGGAAAATTCAACTACAATTTTCAATTTGCAAAAATGTAGAATTTCAATTGGCCTTGAAAGTTCTACATTAAACTAGGACCTCATATTTGACTGATGTTGACTGGTGGATTTGGGAGATCCAAGTGTAATTTGCAAATATGCAAAATTGCATTATCCCTTGAATCTTCATGGAAATCCACTTGAGTTGACCTACTCCATTTTTTGAGTTGACTAGTAAGATTACGAGAGATGACTATACTACATATTGCAACTTGCATTTTCAAAAACTTGTTTTTTCAAGTTGCTTCTCCCACCCAGATCTCCCATAGACTTTTGAGCCTCATTTGAAACTTCCCTTTCTTGACTCCATTCCGACATAGTTTAGCAAAGTCCCTTCTGGTAACACTTCTCAGAAGCCAACCCTTTCCTTAGCAACTAAATTCTTCAACACAATAATCTCTCTCTGTTTGTTTGCAATGTTGTCTTTGAACTGCAAAATCACTGTGTTAGACAATTCCAGTGCTTTTTGTTTTTGAAAATCCAAACCCCTTTCGCTTATGGCCATAGAAAATTCTGATTCTCCAACACTTGTAGAAGGGATCTTTGAAACTCGTCTTGCACTCATACTGTAGAATTTTCCAACAGTTTTCTGCTTGATTGACAATTTTCTCCAGCTGGGTACGTAACTCTTCATCTTTCTCCTCACCTTCAGTCTCCACAAAGCCAGATGAGATACTGTCAGAAGATGGCACGCTGTTTGCAAGAACTTTTAAGGAATTTGAGTTGTCTTCAAAAGGACAATAAAAACTTCCTGAGCCCCAAATTTTTCACTGTCAACCAAGTGTAGTTGGTCTTCAATATCAATATCTTGATCCACAACTCCACAAATTTCATTTTTACAAGAATCAACAATATTGTCAGATGATACACCAATGTCCATTCTAACCACATCGCCACAGCCAACGCTCTCAGCGGTGCCTAATGGAATACTTTCAATTTCTAAATACAGTGATCTTGGAATAACAATATCTAATGTCAATGAATCTTAAGAAGCCTGATCCTCACCCACTTGTACAAGAGATGAAATTGAGCTAGTGGGAGAGAAATCATAACCACTGGGATTATACGTGAATCCTTCAAATCTCCCACACACATTACCTTCACATCTGATTGGTAAAGAAATTTCATCAGA
This sequence comes from Torreya grandis, assembly GCA_037957365.1. NCBI lineage: Eukaryota > Viridiplantae > Streptophyta > Pinopsida > Cupressales > Taxaceae > Torreya > Torreya grandis. The sequence goes on along the minus strand of JARHVA010006190.1, from coordinate 178,163 downwards.
TGCAGACTCTGAGGCCGGAGTTGGGTTGAGCAAAGATGCTTCATTTTCTACATTCTCTTCCTGGGCCACAAGCTCGCCCACCGCCTTCCTGTGGCTATCTCTCATGCTTCGTGGCACTCCTTGCCAATGTAATCTTCGACCATTTACTCCAACTTCCAGGCTGTAGCGAAAACACTTGGCATCATTATCATCTCCCATGAATGGTAAGAAAGCTATGTACATAGGTGATGTGCCCAACCGAAATACTTCGAAATGTAAGAAAAAGAACTGCCCAAAATAAGTGAATATAGTTAGCATGCAAGTAGCATTTTCAAACTCATAGGGATTAGACTTTACATATCGATGGTTGATAGTGCAACCACAATGCATATCAACCTTATGATCATCTCTTAAATGAGTCGCAAGAAAAGGAATATCACAAGTTATAGTACATTCAGAACCAGCATATGGACAATTGTAAGGCCTAAAAAATACACCACATCTCACACAACCAGTATTCCACCATTCAAGCTACCATGCCACAGCCATCCTTTGCTGCAACAGAGTGCTCATTCCAGGCGTCAATTCCCCTTAACACTGCTGATATACAAAGTAATAATACATGGCTCATGTTTTGCTTTGGGCGAGATTTTCGAATCTGTCATTTTCCAGCAGGCACGCTTTACCATGCTGAGGGATCCGGAGACCTGCTTGCGTTTTGCAAGTTTGCAACTTATAATTCTGACTTACAGTTCCGCCAAATATCTCCGCCGACTTTTGCTGCGAGCTTGGGAAAGGGATATGCATCTTGCAATCTGCAAGTGCAAAATATGTCTTGTTTCACCTGCATTTTAGACACTGGTCAAACTTGCTGATTGACCCTAAAGTTCCGTCGTTCTGACATGTGTCCCTCAAGTCTTAAAAAGATTTCTAACTTCGTTTTGATTTTTTCTCTGTCGACGTGGCAAATCTTTATGACGTGGCTTAAGACATATACATGGCCTCTTTGAAACCTTCCACAAGCTGACCATACCTACAAGTCACGCCCAACTGCGTGTTGAAAACTTTGGTGTTGTTTTCTTCATTATGCCTTCACATGGGTAGGCCATATCCTTTTGCTTTTCTATGGGATCTGGAATGCCAATGGCAATATGCAACTTGAAATTGTATTTCTGACTTGCTTCTCCGGAGGACATTCCTATGGACTTTCATCCTTCAATCGCAATTTTCAATTGACCCTTTGAAACCCTGGCAGAACTTTTGACATAATTTGCATGTTGCAAATCGAACTTGCTTTTCCCGCCAAGATCTCCGCTAAATTCCACATGGACCCACACAATAAATCATTTCAAACCTTGTCTTATTCTCTGACTTTCCACGTAGTTTGGAAATCTTCATGTCATTAACAAACTTTTATCTCCTTGAAAATCTTCGTGGGCTGCCCTTCTCGCCAATTCTTATTTATTTCTCGCAACATGCTTAATGCCTCCTCATGGTATCGAGACTTCCCATACACAGAAAACGTCAGACTGTAGGTGACAAGGTTTCAGATATTCTCACATTCCAGAAAACTATGAGAATAGCTAGAAAAATTAATGCAAGCACATGCAGAACCAAGGGAATGAATCCTATATATAGGAATAATAGCTAAACAATTAGGTATTATTATCTTGACAAGGGCTCAAAATTGTTACGTGCAATTTTGGGCACTAACATAACCCATGTTTTATAAAATTATTGTAAGACACTTCATGTTAGTTCATGTAATTTATAATGGTGGAGTTAGTATAAGAATGAACCATACATTTTCAACATAATGAAGTCAATGATTTTCAGTAATTGAATTGGAAGGGTTAACCATTGATTACAGAATTGACACTATATGTATATGGTGGTTACACAACTATCCAGGTGGTTACATAACCACTAATGTTTTTAGGTGATAGTTTTGATATCACCACAATGGTTGCATTACTTTCAGTATGCATACAACAAAAACTTCACACCGTAAAAAACATGGGCAATTAGGGGTTACAAACATTTACTTTGCTTAATGAAGGTTTGATTGAGCTTCTTAGAAAATTCCAAATGGAAGAGGGCATGAATATAGACATTGTACAAGGCATAATACATCAAAGAAGTTAGCGAGGAGTTGTGCATCTGGATTCACATTTTTCGCTCACTAGTTTGAGTCTTTATAAATATTATCTCGTTATTTCCTAAATTCATTTAGTTTTGCATTGGTGTTTCAGTTCTATGAGGTGTATGATAAGTTTCTATTAGTAATAGGTACAAGATTATAATAGGATAGTAATAAAATATATGAAAATGAAATTTGCGTTTGGTAATAATTTGTACTATTTATGAATTATATAATGGAAGTGGAATGGATTTGACTCACCCACTAGATTTTTTCACACATTAGGTTTATTGAAGTCAATCATTGTGTTATTCTCATTCTATGTATCGTTTTCAAGCTTCATCTTTATATATAGTGTGTGTATATATATATATATATATATATATATATATATATATATATATATATATATATATGTTTTATGTAACCTCGAAAGAAGAATTGTAGGATCCATATTGTTAAAGCTTAGTGTGGAATATCTACCTAGTTTATAAATTATTTTAGTTTTATTTTTTCTTAAATTATGTGGTAGAGATAAACTTATATTACCTTGCCTATGTTAATTTCATTCAATATTTTTCAGGGTTTTGTTTTATTTAATAAACACACTTACTATAAGTGAAAATATTTAGAACAATAATTTTGAGAAATATTTGACTTATTACTATTGTGAAAATTTTCAAAAATATATTATGTAAAGGAAAAAAAAACATTCAACCATGAATTTGCGATGGAATTCATGAGAAGTGAAAACAAAAGAGAAGGAAAATAATGTAGTGGAATAATAAGAAGCATTTAGGGGATGATTAAGGTAGGGTGTCATAGTAGCTATAATTGTAATGGTGGTTGTTGCTGTTGGTTTCGGAGCTGATGTTGTTCAATAAGGGGATTCAAATATCCCTTCAAGTATGCTTTGAAAAGGTAACTTTTATCATCATTTTGATGGTAAAATCAATGATTTTGAAGTTTTAATAGTAGGTCTTGCTATGTAGGAGAAGGTTAAATGTATTTAGCCCCCTTTCTCAAAGTTTTAAATATATTTCAAATTTTTTGCTTCTACGATAATTTTAAAAGCAAAAGTGCTTTCAATAGTTGTAAAAGTGTCTTGGTTGCTAATTCTATAGGTCCTTGTCCAAGAAACAAAACTATAGATTATTGGATTGATATCCATTATAAATTCTTATTTAAGGTAAGAATGAGTGGTTGGTTATATGGAAGAGGATTGTATACCTTCTTTTTTGAGCTAAATGATTATAAAGATCTAATTTTTAGAAGTGACCCACATTTTATGGGAGCATTATAACTTTATTTGAACCATTGGTTCATGTATTATAACCCAATTAAAGATATAGAAAAAATAGTCCTTGATTGGGTGATACTTTCCTATCTCCCTCCTATTTTTTTGAGATGAAAAAGATTTTTATACCATTGGAGACTATTTTCACTTATTCATTGATTAAGTTTATCCAAAAATAACTTTTTATTGTGTTTGAATCTATGTTGAATTATATTTAGATAAGGGTCTGCATGAAGACTTATGTTTTTTGCTTGGACGTACATGAAAGTAAATATAGAATTACGGTCATGTCTATAAGATTTAGGTTATGACTAAATAAATTTTAAATTCAACAAGTTCCATGCATATGGTCACCTTTCTAAGGAGTAACAAAAAGGCCAAAATATGACTCAATGATTCAAACACCCTCAAAAACATTTTTTCATCACATAGTTAAAGAAGAAGAAGACATTATTGAAATAATCAACATCACCCAAGTTAGAAATATAAACAATCAAATGCTAGTCCATTTAAATTTTTTTAAGTGCTGGGAGAAAGTATTAAAAAAAACCATATTTAAATATTCCATAAGGGGAACCTAAGATAATCAAGTATCTAAACCTGTTTCAAGAGAGATGAAAAATGTTGTACGAAAATTTAAAATAAGAAAATGATAAAAAAGTGGTGGGTCATGAGTATATATTCAAAAGAGAAACAAAATAATTTTTAATGTGATAACTTATATTATTTTGGCTCGTGGTAATCCATTGAAAATTATATTTGATCCTTGTACTAAGGTATCCTTAGAGAATCTTGTAGATTTTGTCATTAAATGAAATCCTCAATATGTTGGAAATGATCAAATAACTTGGTGTATAGATTTATATAGAATGGTGTAATCCCACTTGTGAAAAGAGTAACGACCCAAGCCGAAGGAAAAGGAGGAAATTTGTGCTAACCAGATTATGAGCTTTTAAAAAAAATAATGCCTCCTTAAAGTTTGATGTTTATAATTTTTTTCACTTCATTCTCGAGTTTGTTAAAACAAACTTGAATTTTTAATTTAATAGTGCTTTTATGTGTGATTTCATACAACCGAAATTTTTATTAGGAATGCATTATGTTATTTTTTATAATAAAATATATTTATGCATCTAATTAAAATAATTTCAAAAACATATCAATTTTTCACATTGATAGTGCTATGGAATTCTTAAAGGGACCAATTTTAAAGATTGAACATATTTATTTTATGATTTAATTTATAGGGTTTTATAATTTTAATCAAGGTTTGTTAGTATTTTTGTGGTCTATAATGCAATTAGGTTTCGTTTATAGGTTACTTAGAGTTTATTTAAAAATTCATTTTTATTTCAAGCTAGGGTTATGAGGGTTTTATGGGATCAAAATATTTTTCTTAATCATTAAATATATCAATTATTTTGATACATATACCCTTACATTCCCATTAATCGAATACATTTAAAATTATAAATTATTTTTCATTGTTAAATATAGTACAAGCCTAAAATATACAAACTATAAGAAGAAATTTGGCATAGAATTTTAATACTTATGGGTGGCCCAAAACACATTTCAAGCCATAATCCCATATGCATTCGATGATTTGCACTCATCACATATAAACAAGATTTGAATTTAAAAAAATGGAGTGATCATAATCATTTTAGTGTGTAAGCTAAATTAATTTATTTTTTCATGCTCAATATAAATAGAATCTTTAATTAGAGCAAGCGCATGGAACTAGGGACCAAAAATGAGTTTTAATTGGACATGTTTTTCTAGAATTTTGAAAAACTTGAACTTGAGCTACATGCACCCACATTTTTAATATTCTATAAGAACATGAATTCTATCATTATGAAAAAAAAGTCTAAAGTACTATTTTTATAAATATCGTGAAGAACTAGTGGGTCATAAAATTGAAATTGAAATTGAAATAAAAATTAATGTTTTTAGTAGAACATAATAAATATTTAGTTATGATTATCACCGCACCATCCACCAAATGTATCTCCACATCCACGTCCATCCATTTTTCCCTCCACCCCATTTATGACTCCTCATATAACGTCATTTAGTATTTTAAAAATATGTTTGGTGGAATGTCAAATAATCACATGTAGTTCATGACCTATATTTTACAAAAATTAATAACAACCATTTACTTATTTTTTGACATATTCAAATCCACAACATGAATCTATTATTGCCTATATTAGAACACATTATTCCATAAGAGATGATATTAGAATCCAAAATCAATGAAAATAGATTCTAATATTGACTAAAATGGATTTTAATATTGATAAGATGACTTTAAATATCTTATAAATTGGATTCCAGCATTGCATAAATTAGATTCAAATATTGATAAAATATAATTTTAAAATTGATGAAATCATTATCATATTATACTTTTAAATAATTTTAATTGAAAATTCTAATATGGATGAAATTAGATGGTAGATGAAATTATACTAGGAACCATAAGCAAAGCCATTAAAATAGCATAAAATATTACACAAGGATTATGAAATTAAAATTCCAATATTGATAAGTTAGAATTCCAAAATCAATTGATGAAAATAGAATTCACTGACCATTATAAGATTGATGAAATTAGTTTCCATTATTGTAACCTTTTATTGTAAAATCATTAATAATTCTAATATGGATGAAATTGGATTTTGTTATCATACATTGTTTTTGAACCTAGTGTCCACTAGGATAAAAGTTTTTGGGAATATAAGTGACCTTATGTTGATATAGATTATTTAGCTCATATTTAAAAATATGATTCCAAAAAAACTAAATGTGATAATATTAAGGTTTTTGGGAATTAATTTTATAAAAAGGTTGAACATTTTTGGGAATCTAGTGCTCACTATGTTGAAATTTAGTGGGAAATAGATTGATTTTTTAAAAGTAATATTATCCTTAAAGTGAACTTGGTAAATTTTAATAACATAACACATAGAAGGCTAGACATTTATTTAAATTATTTTTTTAACGTAACACCTAATAGGATGCTTATTTTTGGACCATAACACTTTTAAGGCTAAAATGTTTTGGGAATGTTTTTCAGAACCTAATGTCTCCTAGGCTAGAAATTGAACATTTATGGGATTAATTTTAAAATGTTGTGACCAATAAAATGAATTATTTGTTGATCTTGGGTCAAAATATTTGAAACTATTTTTGAATTTAATGTCTACTATGCTAAATGTATATGGGAACTTAACGTACACTAGGCCATTTTTTTAAGAAATCAATTAAAAAAATTTAAAAATATTTGCTTAAATATTTTTATAACATTTTGTTAAATCAAGGTTCCGTACCTTTTATATATGATACTGACGTGCTAGTATAAATGTTTTATATAAAATAACACCCATTAAGTAGATACCAAATGTAGTGCTTGCTACTAAATTAGATTTTATATATATATATATATAAAAACCATAACTCATATATAAAAATAGATATTCCAATTTGTTAATAACAATTTTTTGTTATAACATCATGTTACACATCCAAATTAATATTATTTAATTTATTAAAAATCACTTATTTTTACAACACTTTGTAACGTATCCACATATGTCCTAGTATTTAATTTTCTATGACTCAAAATATTATTTGAACATTGTCAACTAAATATCATATAAGCCTAAGAATTACATATCTTATTAATCATAAGAGTCTTTTATTATACCTCCTATGACTCATAATTATCCTTAAACTTTGTCAATTACACTTCTAACTATATAAACCTAATTATTCAATATCTTATGATTCATAAGAGTCTTTTATTACATTTCTTTTGATCACAAGAGACTTTTAGAATTATTAATAATATTTCATATTATAATTAGGTTTTTTACAAATTTTATTACATTTCCTATGACTCATAAAAGTCTTTCAAAAATTTCAATTAAACTTTTGTTTAACCATTCTTATTTAAGAAAGAATTTAACCTAATGTAACTACATTATTGAGATAAAAATGATGATATGGACTAATATAATATTAAAATGTAGTAAACTACATAATTTATAGTAATTAAGAACTTGTTAAAAATATTAAATTTGATTAAGATTACAGAGTGTGACTTGAAATATAAATAGATCTAACTATACAAACTATTTGGAAGTGTAAAATTCATGAAATGACCTACAAATATAGTATTCTTAGAAAATAGTAATTTTTAAATTTATTCAGAGAAGTCCGTAAGAGGCATACGAGTGTGCATTATAGTCTTATCTAGTTAATACAACTGCATCCTAGTTGACTATATTCCTTCTTTATTGATTTAGGTATGTGCAAGAAATTATAAAAGTTAATTGCTGAGTTTTGTGTGTAGATATGTTGATTGGAAGACTTGATAATATTAAGTCCTACTCCTACACTAGATATAAATTAGATAAATTAAATGAGTATAAACGGGTTAGTAAGGATAAATGAACTAGCCTCAGAAACCCCTTGTGTCTAAGTGATACCTATATATATCAAATGGGCCTCAAGACAATGTAGTTCATGCTCTTAGAGTGATTACATGACCCATGATTATGCAGATATAATCAATTTATCTAGATTATTGATTTTGATATTTAATAATAGACACCCTTGAACTAAAATAAACATTATTAATACCTAGTTATTGACTATTGGAATGCTACATAGTTTAAATAGGAATAAACATTACTCTTTTGATTTATGTGCAGTGCTTTCTCTAAAGAGATTTAGTGGGGGGTTGTAATGAGTGGCCTTGATATGCCTTTATATGGGAATATTTATAATAAATTTGATAACTAACTTGAAAATATGCATGGAATAACCTTTGCATAATGTCTCAATTCGAAAGTGACTTTTGAGACATTATAGAAAAGGTCAGACTAGAGGACAAGGCTTAGTGCAACCCTATCCTACTTATACAAACTTTTTCTGGAAGACCCAAGACTATTAGGAGATGTCTGATAGGAGCCTTTGGGCTGAATAGGGATAATTTAATTTTAACTAGGATGTATATGATATTTTTAGTGCTTACAAGATATTGAAGGCTTCCTTATAGATTGTTAGTAAAATGGCTAATAAACCAAGTAAGGGTAAGGATGTTAGGACTAATCATTATCAAGCACTTAACAATTATTTATTTATGTCTACATTTTACCCTACTTTATTTTAATGATGCACCAAGTGAAATTACTAGATTAAAGTAGATGCAAAACTAAGGAGTGTATATAAAAACTTTTTATTTGGATATAAATATCTATTGTGAAATATTCCTTAATGTAAGAAACATGGAACAATACCATGAGAATTAATATTTTATCATATTAAAAATTCAAAACTGGAAGTCTACTATTTGTAAATTAAAAAGAGAGAAGAGAAAATTATTCTTTAACTTTGTATATGGAAAAGTCCATGTCCCCTTATGGGAAATTTGGAGAGGTGCTAAATAAAGTGAATTGAGGGTGATCAAATATTAGTTCTAAAAACATTGAATGATCTTGAGTTGGAAATATTGTATGGTCCAACTCTAATATTAATATATAGATCACTTTATTAAAATATTTGAATGAGTGGAACCATGAACCATGGCCTGCTACATATTGAAAAATTGAAACCATAAAAATTGAATGCCAGTAAAATCTAAAGTGCCCCACTTACAACTAAGATGAATCACATCACTGCAAACTACTCTAGATTCTATTTAGAATTTTATAACTTTGAAAATCAAAACTTTAGAATTTTTAAAATTCCATATTATAAACATGAACATCAATAAATATTATGCCCCCTATATCTATAGTATATTAAAATGTTTTTAAATTGTAATTAACACTTTACACTTTTTCTTTTTATCACTTATGAAACCCTTTAATTTTTTTTTTCAACTTTAAAACTTAAAACTTTTGAACATTTTGATACTTATAATTTAAACTATAGTGATGAGTCCACATGCATGCCACATGCCCCCATATTTGAAAATAATAAATCATATTTCAATTTGAAAACTATATATTACCATAAATATGATTTTTTTGTCATTAATCCTAAATTTTCCAGTAAATCCCATTGTGATTATTCCATTTTGACATGAGAGAAATAGTCTTCAAGTAACTTATATCAAAATAAATTAGATGTGAAAGATATATCACTTTGAATATTTAAAATTTATTTTGTTCATAATATAGAATATAACATTTAATTGTGCATATGAATCATCTGTTAATAAAATATGTCATTGAAAAATAAAATATTAGCTAACGCCTCATTGATTATGAAACATGTTATGAAAAAATTGAATGTGATTGCCTCGTTATCTATGTCACTAATGAAAAGCATTACCACTATATGCTTTACAAAACTACTTATGTCATTCTTCATTATGATCCCCTTTGTCAATTATTCTCCAAAGCCTTTCTTCTTGGAGATAGATTTGGCAAATGGATGGTCCTCTTTATGAAATTTGATCTCCACATCATCATTGAAAAAGTTGTGAAAGGACAAGTCATAGTCAATCAACATACCTCAGCTCCCATACTAACTAGTTGTTTTCTTCAAGGTGATATTCTAGATGATAATATATTTTACATTGAAGGTCTTAATCAAGCTATTTCTCTTCAATATTATTTTTGTAACTTTATCACCGATCTTGAAGCCAATAAACTTGATGAATCTTCCACTGCCTTTGGTACTACTAAACCAAAATTAGTTATCGAGGAGTTTCTTAAAATCAATGTTGAATTTCATGAGAATACTTGAACCCTTCAATTTTATGGTGATAAATGCCTTCAAGGAGCTAGGGTAGGTTTCATTCTCATGAGTCATTTTGGCAAGATCATTCCTTTAGATTTTTGCTTCATCTTTGATATCACCAACAATATGGTTGAGTACAAAGCTCTCATCTTAGTCACGAGAGCTTCTCTTGATTTAGACATTTAATACCTTCATGATTTAGGTGATTCTCAACTTATTTGACATCAAGTTAGTGGTGATTTTTAATGTAAAATTGAGAACCTCATCACATATCATCAAATTGCAACCACTCTTGAAAAGGATTTCATCTCTTTCACTATTCAGCCTATTATTAGAGATAAAAATTCTATTGTTGATTCTATTATCTCATTAACATCTCTCTTTCCTCCACACCATATCCTTTCTAATTCTACTTTTATTATACAAATAATAAATTCCCCATCTTATACTTAATCATATAAGACTGTGGATAGAACCCAACATCCCTCACAAAACTAACCATAATTTTGATTACCTCACTTTATATTTTACTTAATTTTTGACACCCTAATGGTATTCTCTTTTATTAGGCTGCAGTTTAAGACCATGAATAGGGCCCGGCCCTCTTCTTAAAATTACCATCTTTTCATGCTTTTATGTGATCTTTGTTCTCAATTTTAGCTTTTGATTTTTCTTTTATAGATGCAATTTGCACAAAAATATATGTTAGCATGTTTTCCTCCATTTTCCTCATTATTTTATTAAGGAATAGCACTTTGCTATCATTATATCCTTTTTTCCCTCTTTATCACATTTTTTCAATTTGAAGCAATTCAAATTATTCCATATGTCATTCCTGTTGATTTCCCCAATATTTCACTCCACATTGGATAAAATAAGGTCAAAATCAAGATATCAATTTTTTTTCACCTAGATTTATGAGACACTTACACCCCATGCTCTTTTAAGTTCTATCACTAAGCAACCTTATCCCAATTATTCAAATTAAAGCCATCTTTAGCACTCGTTTTTGGTTTTCCAAATTTGTTAGGAAGAGGAATAGAAAAATACATAAAGAAAATTAAAATTGAAATCATTTGAAACAAAATACAATGATATCTGAAAGGCAACATACAAATCTTAAAAGTCAAATTCACACCAAAAGATGTGATTACAAGTACATCTTCTATCTCTAATCGAAGCTCAAACTCCACAGTTGGCCTCATATAGAGCTGAGGTCTTTTGGGGCACGATAGGATAGTAAATTTATTTTGTTCATAATATAGAATATAACATTTAATTGTGCATATGAATCATCTGTTAATAAAATATGTCATTGAAAAATAAAATATTAGCTAAGGCCTCATTGATTATGAAACATGTTATGAAAAAATTGAATGTGATTGCCTCGTTATCTATGTCACTAATGAAAAGCATTACCACTATATGCTTTACAAAACTACTTATGTCATTCTTCATTATGATCCCCTTTGTCAATTATTCTCCAAAGCCTTTCTTCTTGGAGATAGATTTGGCAAATGGATGGTGCTCTTTATGAAATTTGATCTCCACATCATCATTGAAAAAGTTGTGAAAGGACAAGTCATAGTCAATCAACATACCTCAGCTCCCATACTAACTAGTTGTTTTCTTCAAGGTGATATTCTAGATGATAATATATTTTACATTGAAGGTCTTAATCAAGCTATTTCTCTTCAATATTATTTTTGTAACTTTATCACCGATCTTGAAGCCAATAAACTTGATGAATCTTCCACTGCCTTTGGTACTACTAAACCAAAATTAGTTATCAAGGAGTTTCTTAAAATCAATGTTGAATTTCATGAGAATACTTGAACCCTTCAATTTTATGGTGATAAATGCCTTCAAGGAGCTAGGGTAGGTTTCATTCTCATGAGTCATTTTGGCAAGATCATTCCTTTAGATTTTTGCTTCATCTTTGATATCACCAACAATATGGCTGAGTACAAAGCTCTCATCTTAGTCACGAGAGCTTCTCTTGATTTAGACATTTAATACCTTCATGATTTAGGTGATTCTCAACTTATTTGACATCAAGTTAGTGGTGATTTTTAATGTAAAATTGAGAACCTCATCACATATCATCAAATTGCAACCACTCTTGAAAAGGATTTCATCTCTTTCACTATTCAGCCTATTATTAGAGATAAAAATTCTATTGTTGATTCTATTATCTCATTAACATCTCTCTTTCATCCACACCATATCCTTTCTAATTCTACTTTTATTATACAAATAATAAATTCCCCATCTTATACTTAATCATATAAGACTGTGGATAGAACCCAACATCCCTCACAAAACTAACCATAATTTTGATTACCTCACTTTATATTTTACTTAATTTTTGACACCCTAATGGTATTCTCTTTTATTAGGCTGCAGTTTAAGACCATGAATAGGGCCCGGCCCTCTTCTTAAAATTACCATCTTTTCATGCTTTTATGTGATCTTTGTTCTCAATTTTAGCTTTTGATTTTTCTTTTATAGATGCAATTTGCACAAAAATATATGTTAGCATGTTTTCCTCCATTTTCCTCATTATTTTATTAAGGAATAGCACTTTGCTATCATTATATCCTTTTTTCCCTCTTTATCACATTTTTTCAATTTGAAGCAATTCAAATTATTCCATATGTCATTCCTGTTGATTTCCCCAATATTTCACTCCACATTGGATAAAATAAGGTCAAAATCAAGATATCAATTTTTTTTCACCTAGATTTATGAGACACTTACACCCCATGCTCTTTTAAGTTCTATCACTAAGCAACCTTATCCCAATTATTCAAATTAAAGCCATCTTTAGCACTCGTTTTTGGTTTTCCAAATTTGTTAGGAAGAGGAATAGAAAAATACATAAAGAAAATTAAAATTGAAATCATTTGAAACAAAATACAATGATATCTGAAAGGCAACATACAAATCTTAAAAGTCAAATTCACACCAAAAGATGTGATTACAAGTACATCTTCTATCTCTAATCGAAGCTCAAACTCCACAGTTGGCCTCATATAGAGCTGAGGTCTTTTGGGGCACGATAGGATAGTAAATTGGAATAGGGAATTTTAAAAAACTCTATGGTGATACCTAATTTCTCATGCAAGTACCCAATCTTCATAGTAGATCGATGGCTCTATAAGGGGTCCTAAGGAATGGGGAACACATTTTGGGGAGTAGGTCCATTTTAATTTTTATGTGTTTAGCATTCATGGGATGACCTATTTACTTAATTTTTTAACCTAAGACATGTGTAGCTAAGAGAAACTATTCATAGTCCTTAAGGTCAAAAGTCCTCTTGTTTTTATACACCTAATTTGAGTGTCTTGACTTTGATAAAGAGTTCTTCTACCTTGTTTTTTCATTCATTCTCCCCTCCACCCATTTAATTTTTACCCTTGACAAACAATTTGCGATTCCAAATTTTTATTTGCTTCTTCTTTGATTTATTATTATTCATCCCTTAAAACATTCTAGCATTACTTTATTTTAGTTTTATCTATCCTTAGAGCAAAACAACATGTTTGAGCAACTATGGATATCTTCTTTCTTTTCATCATGATTTTACTTTTTTACACTGACTTTACTTTCCTTTTAACATTTTGCATAATTTTACTATCCTATTGTCATGGAAACTTGAGTTCATACTCTTTTTCCATTGTTGAGTGAGGTTAGCTTGTTACTTCTCACTTAACAATGTTGTTTTCCCTTTTATGAACCTTTTTCCATTGATGAGTGAGATGTGGATTATTACTATTCTCTCATCAATTTTGTTTTACCATTTTGTTTCTTTTTTTACCATAAATTTATTTTATTCCCTTCTTGTATAACATGTATCTTTGGTCTAACTTGGTGTGTTTTCCTTTCTTACTTACTAATAACTTGTTTTTGTTTTTCAGTCTTTAATAACCTTGGATTTTAGGTTACCTAATTTACTCTTGTTTTTAACTTGGTCATTTGGTCTAACATAGCACTTGTCACCCTAGCTTGCAAAATTTTCCAAGTATGTCACATCTGCATAGCACCAACTATCTTGGCTTTTCTTTCATTTGTTTTTTTTCTCTTTAGTTTTATATTCTTGGGTTTATTGAAAGAATTATTCGTGACCTATACAATCAAAACTAATAACACAGTAGGAAACTATCTAATGATAAAGTTAAGTCAAGGTATGCATTCTATTTACTTTTAGTTATTTAGTTTTAGTCATTTACTTTTAATTATCTTTTCCTTAAAAAATTCAATTTTTTTAGCATCAACATTATGTGTCCTTTTGTTCTTTCTCAAATCACCATCATCTATTGAACCTTAGTGAAATGTGATGATATTAAAGAGAGGCATATGTATACACATATGATTTTCAAATTTTATCAAATACTAACTCTTTACATCTTGTAGGAACGCTTTGAGACCCAATCTCTCTAAGTGCATATCTTAAGGGATGCACCAAAAAAAGGGGTGGAAAACATTTGGTGCTTTGTAGGATTATTGTCCCTTATCTATACATTATTATCAATCCAACTAACTCCTAAAGCCATTCCCGAAGATATTACTCCTTGCTTGCACAATCCTCTAGTCTTTCTCCTCTTTCCATCATCTTTTTCTTACCTTAATTCCATTTTAGACTATCGAATGTACTAGGTCAACCATTGTCAACCCTATATATTTTAGGAGTATTTTTCTCTTTTTATGTTTGTTAACTGACCTAGATTAGACCTAATGAATTATCCCTAAAAACATACTGGGTTGACCATGGTTGACCCTATACTGTAATATCCCCTACCAATAGAGATATATGAAAGACACAAAACTGTGATACCAAAGACCAAAGCTCTGATACCACTGTAATATCCCTTCGAATATCAAAACAAAGCTCCAAATTGCTTATCTGAATTTCTGCAAAATATCTTCAAATAGATGAATAAATCACAGTATAATTTCTTATTTATTTGCTCATAAGCTTACAATTAGAGACCCTCTGTCAGGTATACAAAGAATATCGAAAGTTCAGCCTTATATCCTGAATATTCCACGAACTGGGTTGAATCTAGCACGTCTCGGCCTGCTGTGTAAAAAAACACAGTCGCCGACGTCGGTTATACTGCCGTCGTCGGTCGACCTGTAGTGGTCCCCTTGCCGACGTCGGTGATGAGTCGACCGATGTCGGTCTCTGTAAGTCCCTGTTCACCGATGTTGGTACCTGAACTTCCTGTAGATGCGTACGAATTTTCACGGAGCTGTACGGAATTCGTACGGCCGCTGATATAACACACCCTGTATGCCTGATCCTGATCTGTAGAATTATGGGCTGACACAAAAGATCTATATCTAGATATTTCTTGAATCAAAAACCCAAAATAAAGAAAATACCTGTAAACCCTTGTGATAGCTTCTGAGTGAAGTTATCTCTCAAATACCTGTAATACTATGATAACTTCTGGGTGAAGTTATCTCTCAATTCGGCAATAGATCGGCTGATCTTTCACAACCTCTGAATCGCACACAATGAAGAGTTGACGTTCTTCAATGCAATTGGAATCCTGGAACCCTTGGCTCAGTCTTCACAGAAGAATTTCTTAACAAGAATCAATATCAATAATAAGCTTGAATACAAACTCTCTCCCATGAGAGATTCTTATACACCTCCAAAGGTGTGCTTGCTAAAATTAGACTCCCTTAAATTAGACTTCCTTAAATTAGAACTAGGGTCTTAAAATTAGACCAAGTCTTAATTTAGAATTTGCATCCTCAAATTAGACTAAATCATTAATAATTAATAATTAATTAATAATTAATTAATAATTATTAATTAATTAATAATTAATTAAAATGAGATCAAATAATTAATATTTGATTAAATCAATCAAATATTAATATCTCCCTTAATTCATGTCCGAAAGAGCCCGAACGAATTCCAACCCATCTCTATCAAGACCCTCTATCCATCTCATTAGCCTACGAGGGTCACATAATAGGCTAATCATCTACTCTGCACATGTCAACTAAAAAGGGGACATGACAATCCGCCCCTCCTGAAATTGCTTGCCCTCAAGCAATCGCTGAATACCTGGATCCCAAATGAAGTCTCGATCTACAGTGCTATCAACCAACACAAACTCCAAGCCCTGTCCATCACCACTCTCATCCAATGGCGTCACATCACCTCTGTCTCCTGTACGTATATCGTCATCAACATGTGACCCACCTGTAAAAGAAAGCTGAGACTCTACCACATGTGCTAACTCTTGAACTGAACTCACCTCAAGACAAAGCTCGTCCTCATATCTCTCCTGTGTTGGTGCCAATGTGCACTTATCATCGCACTCTTTCATGTCAAGTTGTACAAGCATCTCCATCCGATGAAAAAACATATGTTTGAAGCTGCTGCCCCGTATTGCCTTAAGAATATGTGTTTTCCCATCAACCTGAAAACGAACCTCCATATCTTTGAGATGAAGAGTAACTTCCTCAAATGAATGAAGCCACTTCATACCCAAAACTAATTCTATGTCCCCCATGTTCACTACATAATAATTAGCCTTGAACTCATAGTTGTTCAAGCGCAATGGGAGGTCTCTAATCATGCGCTCACACCTCAGAGTGTGACCATCGGCTACCTTAACTCTAATTCCCTTAAAATCTTCGGTAGTGAGTCCACGCTTCTCCACAAATGTAGCATCTATGAAATTATGTGTGGCTCCTGTATCAAGAAGGGTGGTAACCTTCTGCCCTGCCAAAACTCCACGGAGTCTAAATGACTCATCCGACTGAGTGCTGGATAGGCGTGCCCCCTGTATATGAAGCTCTAAATCTGCCTCTACCTTAGGCTCTGAAGCCTCTGCCTCCTCAGAACTATCATGCTGTTTGAAATCTTCCGATTCCGACTCCTCATAATATACCCACATCATACGATTCGTTTTGCCCTTAGGCCTCAAAGGACAATCGTGATGGATATCATATGGACCTTTGTAGTAGAAGCAAAGCTTCTTCCTGCGTAAATCATTAAGCACCTCACGATCCAAAGGTGGTGCTACTGGATTAGCCTTTGAATCATTTTTAACCCCGGATTTATCTATGTTAAAATCAGGTCTCTCTGTATCCCCGTTGGAGTGCTTATGGTCTCTAGATGAAGAAGTACCTCTGGAGTTAGATCTACTTGATGGGGCTGCCATCTCCATACTGCGCGCCTTCTTCATAGCTTCTTGTAATGAAGGAGGATCAAAGCCTTTGACCCAACCTCTCAGTGGTTCTATCAATCCCTCCATGAAGAGTACTATTAGTCGCCTCTCTGAAATGTCAGGAACCATGACTGATAACTTCTGGAAGTCACCAATGTATGACTCTAGACTGCCACTTTGGCGCAACTGTGCCAACTCACGGAAATAGGACTCTGGATCCCTCCTGTCAAAACGCTCCACCAGCCTGTCCACAAACTCCTGATAAGAAGTGATCCGATCATGATGGAGTGTCACCATCCCGTGGTGCCACCAATCGTGAGCTACTCCCTCAAGATGTAGCGTTGCATATCTGATAGCATCTTCCTCACCCATGGGTCGCAATGTGAGAAATGTATCTAGCTTACTCACCCAGGCCTATGCTGTCACCTTACCACTACCGTCGAACGTCGCTAGTGTGAGCCTGCTCGTAGCATGCTTCAAATCATTGTTCTGGGGTCTTGGTCTCCCATTCTGTCGACCTCGGTAATGTTCTTTCCTTTGTGTGAGGAATCGGTCAAAAGTAATCATCTCCCTGACCACATGTGGTAATGACTCCCACTCTTCAGTCGCTGCCCTAAGTGTGTCCGTAAATGTCTCCTCATGCTCCTCACCTGCTATCACCTCCTCTGCTTCCTGTCTCACAAAGATAGGCCTAGTAGGCCTATTCGCTGTACGAGAAATAGTCCCATGGCCTCATTGTGATCCTGCAACACTCCTGACATCTCCACGGTGTGGGGAATGTCTCCTCGGAGAACCCAATCTTGGCAGTGCTGCTGCCAACTGCTGTAATACCTGGTTATTCTGCCTTTGCCCTTCTCGTAGTTCTCTAAGAGTAAGTAAAACCTCTGGATCATCTTGGTCTCTCGGATGGTGAGGAATACGGGCCCTGACAATATCATCACCCATGTCTTCCGGCGGTTGTTCTAGAACTTGAGTACCTTCAAGCAAAGCTTTACTGCGTGTGTAATACCCGTGTGGTCGCAACTCTTGTGGCTGCATAAAATTTCTAAACCCTCAAGATGGCAGGATTTAGTTCTGATACCACTGTAATATCCCCTACCAATAGAGATATATGAAAGACACAAAACTGTGATACCAAAGACCAAAGCTCTGATACCACTGTAATATCCCTTCGAATATCAAAACAAAGCTCCAAATTGCTTATCTGAATTTCTGCAAAATATCTTCAAATAGATGAATAAATCACAGTATAATTTCTTATTTATTTGCTCATAAGCTTACAATTAGAGACCCTCTGTCAGGTATACAAAGAATATCGAAAGTTCGGCCTTATAGCCTGAATATTCCGCGAACTGGGTTGAATCTAGCACGTCTCGGCCTGCTGTGTAAAAAAACACAGTCGCCGACGTCGGTTATACTACCGTCATCGGTCGACCTGTAGTGGTCCCATTGCCGACGTCGGTGATGAGTCGACCGATGTCGGTCTCTGTAAGTCCCTGTTCGCCGATGTCGGTACTTGAACTTCCTGTAGATGCGTACGGATTTTCACGGAGCTGTACGGAATTCGTACAGCCGCTGATATAACACACCCTGTATGCCTGATCCTGATCTGTAGAATTATGGGCTGACACAAAAGATCTATATCTGGATATTTCTTCAATCAAAAACCCAAAATAAAGAAAATACCTGTAAACCCTTGTGATAGCTTCTGAGTGAAGTTATCTCTCAAATACCTGTAATACTATGATAACTTCTGGGTGAAGTTATCTCTCAATTCGGCAATAGATCGGCTGATCTTTCACAACCTCTGAATCGCACACAATGAAGAGTTGACGTTCTTCAATGCAATTGGAATCCTGGAACCCTTGGCTCAGTCTTCACAGAAGAATTTCTTAACAAGAATCAATATCAATAATAAGCTTGAATACAAACTCTCTCCCATGAGAGATTCTTATACACCTCCAAAGGTGTGCTTGCTAAAATTAGACTCCCTTAAATTAGACTTCCTTAAATTAGAACTAGGGTCTTAAAATTAGACCAAGTCTTAATTTAGAATTTGCATCCTCAAATTAGACTAAATCATTAATAATTAATAATTAATTAATAATTAATTAATGATTATTAATTAATTAATAATTAATTAAAATGAGATCAAATAATTAATATTTGATTAAATCAATCAAATATTAATATCTCCCTTAATTCATGTCCGAAAGAGCCCGAACGAATTCCAACCCATCTCTATCAAGACCCTCTATCCATCTCATTAGCCTACGAGGGTCACATAATAGGCTAATCATCTACTCTGCACATGTCAACTAAAAAGGGGACATGACATATACAAACAACATTTTTAGGAGGATTTAGGGAAAGATATTTCAATATATAAGATCATTTTTGTCATTATTAAAAATGAAATCAAGATTTATTATTCATTCATGCTTCTTCATAATCTAATCTTCCACCATTCTACTTGGGGAGTCTTAGCTTCGGGTTTGTACTTGGAGAATCTAGTCTTGCAGATAAGTCTTGGATGCTTTATTCTTTCTTAGTATCCTTAAAAACCACAACCACTTATGAAGCCCCTTTGGCCAAGGGTGATGAGTATTGATGTGTTCACATTAAGATAAGTATATTCTAACTTTATTTATCTCTCTTTATTAGATAGAAGTAGCATAGGTATTCACTTTAATAATATTATTCTTCATATATCATGTATTAGGATTTTACTCATACTTAGCTTAGTTAAGGTTATCTTATACAAATTTTGATTGCTTTAATAACCCCTCATATTGTACGACAAGATTTGGTGTACACTATATTAGATCTAATTTCTTGTTTATTAGAATAGAGTGATTATTAAACCTTAGGACTCTTTTAGGGTTGTTGTGTAATTGTGTTAGACTATAGGATTTGGAACTCTAACTCACATGGTGTATTTTTACTATCATATCCCTATATTGGTCATGATTCTTCTCAAAAAATTTATTTCCAATTAGAAGTGTAGGTACATTCTATCTTATCAGAGTTAGGATCGATTTATAGACATGATGCATTTTTCATTTGATACACTTTGCTTGTAGCTCCCATGCCTATGTATGATTTCATACACATTTTCATATATCATTTTTTGTTGTATAAACATTTGAATATATCATTATTTAATTTTTGGACATTTGATTAAGTCATATCCCTTCGAGTGTGTGGCATTTGAACATGGCCATTATTTGTGGTCTCTTTGGAGCATTACTTTTTGACTTTATTTTGAGTGATTTTATGTGTGTTATTTTTTATTTGTTGATCTTGTAATTTTAGTATCTAGACATTTACATTATATTTGTTATGCATCTTAGTCCTACATGTGATCACTTTGGTTCTATGCACTTCAATGGTACATTTACCTAGACACATTCCCTTTTATATGCTACATGGTTAGATTCATAGATTATATAGCTGTCTTATCCTTTTGATGAGAGTAAACTAAAAGTTTATATATTTACCTCACCTAGAATAGGATTGCATGTCATTGGGGTTATATATACATGTTATCAACACTTGACATAGTTTATAGATTTAGTGGGGGCATGCTTTGGAAGCATGTTCTCCAAACTCATTCAATACATGGTACTTATATTAGTTTTTAGATTTCGTGAGGGCATGATTTGGAAGCATATACTCTAAACCTATTCAATATTTAGCATCTCTAATTTACCATGGGGGGGGCATGTTTTGGAAACATGTCCTCCCAATTCGTACTTATAATTTTTTTCATATTTCTCCATATATAGTAGGGGAATGATTTGGAAGCATGTTTTCCACAGTTACACAGTTATCCAAAT
Source organism: Torreya grandis (assembly GCA_037957365.1). Taxonomy (NCBI): domain Eukaryota; kingdom Viridiplantae; phylum Streptophyta; class Pinopsida; order Cupressales; family Taxaceae; genus Torreya; species Torreya grandis. The sequence continues at coordinate 156,947 of JARHVA010006190.1, read as the reverse complement.
TGGCCAAAGCACACAATTATATGATTCAAATTTAAAGTTTTGGTAAAAGTCGATGCATTGCTATTATTACTATTCATATTTTCATCATAAAACATATCAAAGGTGCATATGATATGCAACATGTGATTAATAATGAAAAATCTAAATTATTATCATATTTTAAAACTTTTTTTCTATGTAATGTTACCACATCATGAAATTTTTTGTACTAATACCGTATGGACTTTTACAAACTTTTATGAGACAATCTAATGAAATAGTTTGATTCATTTTTTTGTGGTTGATGTGTTGAAATAACTCAATGTCTCCATGTTTTAAGGTTGTAATTTATCATTCAACCTCACAAGGTTATAGGTATCATTGGGTCAAATGGGTTAACTAATCTCCATTGCTATGTGGTAGCTCACTTTTGCTTCAAAGTTTGGGGCATGTTCCATCTAATATCTCTCTTTATCTCTATCTCCTTAGGTAAATGCACTTTAAATATTTATCTATATTTATAATAATCTCAATTATAGATCCTTATAATTACACATATTTTTATAAAGAACTTGCCAATATGCAAGGTGGTTACATCGACACAAATGTATACTCCTAATACTTGATAATTTCAGTTTCAATCTATTTCAAGTAATTTCAACCTAGATTATATGCACTAATTTTATATTGTAACATGCTCTTAGTTAATAGTTAGTCACCATTAAAGCACTCAATTTGGGCATACCTAAAGACGAGGTGAGTAAACACAGCAAAGTATGCATTCCTTTATTTTAAAATATAAATTACATAACTATATTGAAGAGGGGAAAATGTAGACATTATTTAATGATTATACAATACCTCATTCTTTTATACTTGGCAAAATTAAACCTCATCTATTCCTCTAAGTTATTTACAATTTCACATTTATATAAGTCTCACATCTTCTCTATCTTTCTACCACTTTATCTATATCTCTTATTCTAACTAGTCTTATGTTAACGACCTAAGTCTTCTATCTTTCCCAAAATGCTTAAAATGTACTTATATTCCATATCTATAAGTTTAAAATCTATGCCTTCTTTCTTATTCTATGAACAATAAATTCTAGGACATATTGTAGCATTGGCATTCTTATCCTATCCCGATGTAAAGTTATAGTTCCATAAATTCATCCAATTTACAAATGAAATTTATCTTAACAATCAGCCTAGGTTATTTAATTCAATTTATCAATCCAAAGGGATTGACATAAATACAAGATCAACCCTCATTCATTCTACACCTACAAATACCTAGTAAAAGACTAAAGAGCATTGAAAGAATATTGAATTGATCAAAAATTCCATATTTATTTATATTCCCATATTAGTCATAAGGAGTGCACATCTACAAATCTGAATTACTCTAGAAGTATCCCAACAAACTAATTTTCCAAGCTACAGGATATGTCACTATTGTACATACTTTGCACATATTGTATGATTCAGATAGAAGCCAACATATGAGAGAGAACTACTTGTGTCTGAGGATATATTTATAGTATTGGAAATGTAGATTAATCCCACTAATATAGAGGTATTTAGGGTATCTCGACACTTTATTCCCACTAACCCATTTTACCCCAAGGTTACTATGGAGATGGAAAACTAGGGTTTTTCCATTTCAAAAGGAGTGACTATCCATGACCCAAATATGAATACATGAGAATGAAGCAAAAATAAAACCAAAAATCATCAAGATGGTTGTATGTTTTTTAAATAGATCTATTTTATGGGACAATAGTGTTGAACCTAGATAATAGTGTCTGTGTAACCATCTTAGGATGAAATTACTGTCCAAAGAGATAAAAGCATTAGTATTGAAATATAATAATTATTATATAATCTCCTTCCTTTTTAGTTTCTACTTGTTTCAAATCTAGAACTGAATTAACATCAAAATAAGGTAAGCACTTCCCTTCTTTGACATATTTTCATCTATCATAGTTGTAATTTCCATATTTATATTATCTCAACATAAAAATTTAATGTATGTTTATATCTAAGATTAATATTTAATTGGATTAATTTATATGTGATTGTCATCCTTGTGCCATTTCATTTTAATATAGCCATTTAACATATATACAACCCCAGTCTCGATCATTTTAAGGATAAACATTTAGTAAGACTTACATGATATAAATTTGGGTTATATAAATGTTAAAGAGGTATATATAAATGAAATTACATAATGGTGATAATTATATCTATAATATGCCAATAATATGATATACTTAGATATTTAAACATACATTAAATTTACTATGCTGGGATAATCTAAAATGGAAGGTATAACTATGCTAAATATAGAAATGATAAATAAGTGATGTACTTAGCTTGTTATGATGTTAATGTAGTTTTAGATCTAGAATAGGTAGAAAAAAGTTTGAAATTTGATTCTATAATATTTTGTAGATTCTAGCTATGTTAATTTTCACTCTTTAAACACTTACATCATCTTGGTATGGTTATGTTGATGCTACTATTTGGGTTCGATGCTAGTTTCATATATGGAATATCTATAAAAAATGGATGTTACCACTTGGATGCATTTAAGTTTTAATTCACCTTCACTCTAGTGCATTAAGATCTAGGTCATGGACTATCTCTCCTTTATGAAATGGTAAAACCCTACTTTTCCATATTCATAGTGACCTCAAGGAAAAATGGGTTAGTGGGAACATAGTGTCAAGATTCCCCAAGACCCCTATATTAGAGGGAACTACCTACATGAATAATATTATGAAGAGGGCCTAAAATACAAGTCATTTTACCTTACATGTTGGTATGTGTGTCAATCATAAAATATGTGCAAAGTAATTATAATAGTGGCATAACTTGTAACTTTAAAAATTGGGATCTTGGACTTCTCCTCTAGTACTTCAGACCTTGGTTATTGCTCTTAGTTTTATACCTTTCTAACTTTCAAAATTCTCACATCTGCTCTATTTTTGTGATCATTTTTTATATCTCTTACTATGACTATTCTTATTTTAATGATATATGTCTTTTATCTTTCGTAAAATGCTTAAAATGTACTTATCTTCCATCTATATATGTTTACAATATGTACCTACTTTATTGTTCTCCAAAAACTAATGTCTAGGATAAATAATAATGTTTACAAAACTATCATGTCTTGATGCAATATCCAGTACCCTAAATTCATCTAATTTGTAAATGAAGCATAACATAATGGTTGCCCTAAGTGTTTTATTTAGATTTATTACTCCAAAGGGATTGATAAAAATATAACATCAACCCTCATTCATTTCACACCTGTGAATACCTAGCTAAATAGAAAAGAGAATTCAAATAATAAAAATGTTCCCTATTTATTATTATTTCCATACCAGTCATTAGCACTACACATATATAGGTTTCAAGTACTAAAGGATTATCCCAAAATCATTATTTTCCAAGTTACAATCTAGGTCACTATTATACTTACTTTGCACATATTATAAGATTCACCCTAAAATGACCTAGATTTCACCCTAAAATGACCTAGATTTGGGTTATCTATATGCTAAAAAGGTATTTGAAAATGATATGGCACAATGGTGACAATAATATATATAACATGACAATTAGATGCTAAATTTAGATAAAATCATATACTAAATTTATTATGATGAGATAGTCTAACTATGGAAAGTTCACAAATTGTAGATGTAGAAATGACAATGATATGAGGTACTTATCTTGTTATGATGTTAATGCAATTATGGATCTATAAAAAGTGGAAAAAAGGTGGAAAGGAGATTATGGAACATCCTCAAATTTTGGTTCTGATGCTTTAATCTCTCTGGACAATAATGTTAGCCTAGGATGGTTGCATTGATGCTACTATCTATGTTTGATGCTAGTGTCCTATAAGGAATATCTATTGAAATAAGATGTGAGAACTAAAATGATTATGTGTTTTAATTCTCCTTCATTATGGTGAATTTAGATCTAGGTTATGAATAGTTTCTCCATATGAAATGCAAAAATCTTAGTTTTTCATATTCTTAGTGACCTTAAGAAAAAATTGGTTAGTAGGCACATGATGTTAAGCTAATTCAAATAACCCTCTATCAATGGGCACTACCTACATAGCCAATATTATGAATAGGGCCCCATGAACATGTAGTTCTCCCCTATGTGTTATCTTATGCGTGAATCATAAAATATGTGTAAATCAAGTACAATAGTGACCTAGCTTGTAACTTGGTAAATCAGAATCTTCAGCCTATAGATGTGTGTTATCTATGATTGGTATGAAAATAGGAATAAATTGGGAAAATTTTGATCAATTGAATGCTATTTTAATAATAATTATTATTTTGTTAGGTATTCATAGGTGCAAAACGAATTAGGGTTGATATTGTATTTATATGAATCCCATTAGAGTAGTAACTCACATTAAAACATGGGCTAGTCATTAGGATACATTTCATTTGTAAATTGGATTACTTTAGGGAATTAGATACATAAAGTAGGTCTTGATAATAATGTCGATGTTACTATTAGTACCAAATGTTAGTTTTTAGAGAGCAAAAAAGTAGGTAAAGATTTTAAACTTGAAAAAATGGAAGATAAGTATATTTTCAACATTTTGGGTAAGATACAAGACCTGAGTCATCAACATAAGACTAGTTAGAATAAGAGAATAGGCCAACAGGTGAAAATATAGAGTTTATATGATACTTTTGGATGTGATAATGGTATATAACTAAGAGGAAAAAACAAATTCTAAGTTTGATACATGTACAAGACTAAGGTACTATAGAATCATAAAATAACATCTATATTCCACCCCACTTTTTAATATAGAAATGAAATTGATAGTGTAAATGAAAATAATACATCTATTGGTGTATGGACACATTATATTTATAGTACCCAACTTGAGTGCTTTTTTTGGTTACTAAATGACAACCAAGATCATGATAGAGTAAAAAATTAGTGCATATAATCTAGGTTAAGAGTACATGAAATAGACTAAAATTAAAATATCAAGGTTTAGTTTTACACCTATGTATCAATGTAACCACCTTGCCCATTGGTAAGTTATTTTGAAAAAGATGTATCATTTAAAGGCTCTAAAACTAAGATTGATAAAATATATAAAAATATTTAAACTAAATTCATACAAAGAGATAGAGTGAGAGAGAGAGAAAGATTATAAAGAACATACCTCCATCTTTAGAGAAAAAGTGAGTTTCCACCTGACAGTTGTGACTAGCTTAACTATGCAACCCAATGATAGTTATCATCTAGTGAGGTTAGATGATCCAGTCTAACCTAAAAAATTTCCAATATTGAGTGATTTGATTAACTCACCCTTACCAAAAGGTTGAACCAAATATAATAAACCATGGGGTATCATTACAAAAAAGTCTATGATATGGTAAAAAGACATACAATAGTTTTATAATCTAAAATAAATTTGGATTTTTTAATATTAGTCATATATTACATAGCATATATACCTTAGAAATTTTTCTTGTTAATACTATTTATAAAACTAACACCAATGTATATAATTTAACTAGAATTATGTATCTGAATCATATTACTGTGTACTTTGGCCAATTTAGATAACTATATAAGTGTTGATAAAATGATTCCAAAGAATACTCCCATTATATATTAATAAATATAAAAATTGTTATAAGTACCAATGTGGATGTCATGTTTCCAAAACATGTCAGTATTTCAAACTAGAGATGTCGAGTGTTGTATAGTTGTGGAGAACATGTTTCTAAAGCATGCCCTCATTCAATTTAGGAACTAATATAAGTACGACATACTAGATGAGTGTCAATAACATGATAAAAAATCATAACCCCATTGAATATGAGAGATATGAATGTGTGGAAACCATGCCCATATGACATTCCCCCATTAAATCTGAAAACTGATATAAATACCATGTATTAAATGAGTGTGGAGAACATGCTTCCAAAGCATGCACCTACTAAATTTGGAAAAAATTTCAATTGTGGGTAAAATGTCTCTTTGACATTCCCCCACTAATATTCCCCACATTTGAGGTGAGGTAAATATATGAACTTGTATTTACCTCACCTCAAAAGGATAAGAAATTGTATAATCTATGAATGTAATGATGTAGCATTTATAAGGAACATGTCATGTTAGATGTATCATTAATTGCATAGAACCAATGTGATAACATGTAGACATAAGATTCATGATAAATATCATAGAAACATATAAATAATAAAATTACAAGATCATCAAGTTAAAAAGCACACATAAAATAACACTCAAAATTAAATCAAAAGCCAAGGGTCCAAATAGATCACAAACAAAGGGCATGTTTAAATGCTAGACTCTTGAAGTGACATGACTTAGTAGAATGTACATAGAAGTAAGAATGACATTTTAAAATTTACATAGAAAAAATAATCACACATGTAAATGTCAATGAAATCAGACATAGGAACAAGGGCGACAACCAAAGGAGAATATTAAAATGCTTGAACAAGGAATACAATAGCAAGGAAAGACACTAAAGTAAGTACATAAAATAAAGCATAAACAACCATCGTAAACATGTCATAGTATCCTATAGATCCTATGTGTTATTAAAATCACGTCAACTATATATCATATCAAGTACCCTATGTAAAATGTAATCCTGGATAATAAGATTATGTAAGTACATAGGCAAGATCAAACATGATAATATAGAGTGGTCATCAAATCATATACCATATGTATATATAAATCAAATAAGTGCATGGCCACAATGTTCATATGACATGTGTAGATGGATGGACCAAAAACCCAAATAAAAATGTATCATCTATTTGTGTATTCTTGTATCACACTCAAGTAGAAGTGTGACACATATGTGTATGTAGGAGGAACTAATACATGGATTTCAAGGAGAAAATAGAACATATAGTTGCTAAAAGAGTTTTTGAATTTTCTAGTGTCTTAATTTTTTTAGGTATTGTTTTGTTATTTTTGAAGAGGAAATATCATCATATGATGCTATCCAATGAATTTTAATATATATCTCCCCCAACATGAAACTTAAATATTAAGTTGGATATTTTATATTGTTTGTGATTTAACGTTCTAGGCTTTTACAATGTGTAATTCATATTTTTGGTTAAAGGGATGAGATGTCTAAATCAGTGAAATAAATTCCATTAGCTAGTAATTTGTAAAATATTTTGACCTTGATTAACTTTCTAGTTATAGTAATGAATAGGGATAAATATAGACTTAGTTGAAAATAGACTATCATGGATGATCTAAGTTCTAAAACTTGAGATCTGAGTAGTTCTAAGTATCACAAGCATGTTTTTGATATTCATTTGTTCACTAGATACTAGATCACAATTTTTATAGCAGCACCATTCATGCGTAGTTTCTATGATGTGTCATTAATGTAATCCTTGTAAGACTATTCTTATTTTATACAAGCACCTACATCTATGTCTATGTGTTTTATTCCTCTAAGACTAAATCATATATCCATATATTGTACTTATAACACTTGATTTTATGTGTAAACCCTAGTTCTATTTTTAATTGTGATATGATAAATATTTGAGTGTGTTAATTAGATGTTATGGACATCCTCAATGCCCCATTGTGTAGACATTGGCCTAAATACCAATACTATACAAAGGGAGCAAGTTCAATTTAGTTATCCCACCTAGTGTTTGATGCATGTGCAAGTTAATGATAGAATAAGAGTGACCTTGGATGCCTTGAATGTGATTGAGCCTTTGAATACTATAAACATTGATATAGGTTTTTTTATAGATGGTAGTATGTATAAAGTAAGGTATAGTAGGGGTAAGATACCTTGATTTTGCACAACTTTGTCTTAGGTTTCGATATCTTTCCCATCTATTTTTCATCTAGTGAATAGAGGTGGATTAGACTTATATATAGTTATGTTTCTTATGAATATAATAAAATGATCTTAGGCTGATGTTAAGAGAGGCACACACTTGAAAAAGCATACGTTGGAAGGATTTAGGGCTAAGGATAGTAGTGCCTAGTTAGGGACACTAGCATCATGTGGCTTTAGTGTCCCAAATGTGATGATAATGTCCTTTTAGAAAAATTCTTAGAAATTTGGATTTGGGTCAGAGGTGATAATTCAAGGACTGTGTCCTCAATGATAGTAAGTGAATAAGGTATATTGAATGATTGAAAATGCAATACTAAGGCTCTAGAATAGGTATATGAAATCCTAAGATAGATTGACTCAATAGACACGCTTATCATCTAATTAAAACTTTTAGGTGATTAATTGCCCCCCCAGTTATACTATTAATGCAACAAAGTGAAGTGACTAGAATAAATGAAAAATAAGCATACCTAGACTTATCTTAAAAGTGAGGCTTGCATAAATAAGTTTGAATATGTGAATATGGGTTTTCATATGTGAAATATGATCTAAAGTAATGTACTACAATGAAACATGCAAAAAAAATCCCTTAATAATGAGATAATCAAGAGAAAATGACTATGCTGAAATGAAATAAATGAGTAAAGATAGAGGAAAGGAATGAATACACCTCATTGGGTATGTGAACCAATGCATGAGCCTAATGACAACCTGGATGTGTAGAAGTGAATACTGATTATATCATTGATTAAATTGAACTTAGTTGATGTCTTTCTCAATCCTCATATCAATGGCTCAAAAAATCAATTCAATTTTGACTCCATTATTGCCCACCCCTTCTTGATGGATCCTATTTTCTTTGAATAGCTCGTATAAGATTGTAAATGTGTCAAACCCTCTCATTTATATGTCTTAAGAACTCAGGTAGGCCATGACTCCATCATTTCCCACTATGTGAATTAGATGAATCTATATTTATATTTCACAAAGTGATAAAAGTATCTAACTAAGTAATCTAACTATGTATTTAGAATCCACAAACACTCGCATAGATTATGCCTCTCTAGAATAGATAGGAATGATAACCACTATATAAGGAATAAGGAGTTAATATGGTGATAATTTGGAATGTGAGAAGTAGTGTATATAGTGTAGATAATGACATGGAGTTTTCCATTCCATTTAATCAACCTATCTAAGGTTGAGTATATTGAAACTATGTGCCACACACATGACCCTAATCTTGTATTTTAATATATTGAATCTGAATCAAGTATGTAGTAGTTGAATCTATGTATTAATCTAAATGTATGAGTGATCATGATGAACATGATACCACAAAATATAAATAATTAGTATGAATCTAGATTTAAATGATTGAGTCTAAGCTAAATCTAAATATAAAGACCAAAAATATGGCTGTATCTATGTAAATTTGTATTGTACCTAGTGTACCAGTCTAAATGATCTAGACTATCCTAAAGTTGGGGCTATTAGATATTAGCACCCTATATTGGAATTCAAACCCTATGGCATTATTATCCCAATATAGGCACTAATGTCTTCCTAGTATGATCTATGTCTGGTCTGGACTGACTATTGAACCTTTGTTCTATTCTTGTTAGGAACTCATGTTCTACTCTTCTATTTGCATTATGAGCATAGTAGTTGCTTTAGACACATATGCTTTGTAAGTCATCCCTAGAGAAAATTTTCATTATCCCACATTCATGAAATGAAATAGTTGTTAGAATATAATTAGTATTTAAGTCAGTGTTAAGGCCCAATGAAGGCATCCATAAATTATATTGAATTGAGCTTGCTCAAAGGACGTTTCCCCCTTGAAGAGGCCAGTGATTCTATAATTTAGCTCTTATAATTAATTTATATTTATTTTGAATAATATATGTTTTTCATAGTTTATTTTGTGTACTTTCAATTATATTCTAATTTGTTCAAGAAGGATCATATCATCTGGTATCAGAGCGCTTTCTAGGGACATTTTTTCTGCTACCTACCATATGCTCTCACCTTGCCATAATTGGACCATGTTGATAAAAAAGTGGTAACAGATCCATTCTCGTACTTTTCATGCAAGAGTCCAGACCTATAGCTTCAATTTGGTAATAGGTAATCATCAAAGATTGTGATTTTTTGCTCTACCACATTGTGATTGTGTTCTACTTTGGATTTTATCTTCTATTTTGGATCAGGGTAAAACATATATGTATAACTATGGGAAGTGCTTGAGTGAAATCCCTAAAACTCATTGTGAGTACCATAGGAACCCTAAATTAGCTGTCCAATTGAGAGAACCTGCTAGTGAAATATGTAACAACACCTTCTTGATTGACTAGTTCCCACCCCTAAGGAAAAGCTACAACTATTGTTAAGAGATAAATCTAAGGCCATAAAATTTTTGGAGAGTAGTACTCGCTCAAATAGTATTGGTGGCTAGACATATTTGTAGAAACTTTTAGGCATCCATTCAAGCTTGGGGTCCATTTCCACCAAATAAATCAAAAAGTAGAATGATTTATAAAACTATCAGTAGAGTAAAAACAAGAAACCTTAATAGAGCAACAACACACCATAAATCTCAATAGAGTAGTAGAAAACCAAAACCCAAAAATTAGAAAAAAAGTGTTGGAAATTTTCATTTTTTTGTAATATCTCCCCATCTCTAGCCCCCTTACTTCTCAAAATTTATGAGGACACCTAAAATTCCATTCTCCACATTTATTTGAGATCCCATATCCCCATTCCACTATGAATTCTTGTAAATCCCAATTTCCCCATTTTTTGGGTTTTATCATAACTTCTTTAATTTTTGTTTGTTTGCCAAAAAAAAATTATATAGTGTTGATCTCCATTTTATGCTTCTTTGTCCCTACATGATAAATTTTTTAGCATTTCCATTTTCCCTTCCAAAATTGTCCTCATCTCTATCAATCATACTCCTATGTAAAATAATTAGTAAAAGTACCTTTACCCCTCTCAATATCATCCAAATTAAAAAAATACTTTACTAAATGTGTCTTAGCTTTAGGTTTCCCACCCATTACAAAAATTAAAAAATAACAAGTTATGGTTGTCACATGTGCAAACACCAAGATCATGGAGGAAGACATTGTAGCTTTGACGACCTAGGTTATTGACTTAGATGATAGGGTGCATGGATTAAATGAATATAATGTCTATTTTCTTAGTAGATTATAGAAGATGCAGTCTTCTTATGAGAATACTTTTTCATCCACCCACCCACCATGTGGGAGTAAACTAGACTTTCCATGGTTCAATGGTATAGACCCAATAGGTTGGATTTATCATGTCAAGAAATACTTCAACCTTCATAATACTTATCACCTTAAAAAAGTTCCAATTGATTCCCTCCACTTGGAACTAGAGGCACTCCAATGGTACCATTGATATCTAAAATATAATGATGAACATGATTGGACAAATTTTGCATCCCTATTTTTAGGTAGGTTGAGTTCTTCAGCATTTGATGATTTTATGGGAGCCCTCACCAAACTTTTTCAAATAGGCATTATTCATGATTATCAAATTGAATTGGAGAAGCTAGTTAATTACACTAAAGGCTTATTAGATGACTTCTTCAAGAGTTGTTTTATTAGTGGCCTCAAAGAGCCCATCTAGTTTGAAGTCAGGATGTTCCAACCTCAGACCATGATGCAATCTTTGGGTCTCATAAAACTTATTGAAGATAAAATATCCTCCAAACATTAAACTTCTAATTGGACACCTTCCAAGCCCTATTTTCAACAACCCAACACTAAGACATCCCACATCAAATGTCTCATAGGATCTAAAATGCATGCACATCATCAAAATGGGCTTTGTCACAATTGTGATGATAAATGGGTTCTAGGGCACAAATGCATTGATTAAAAATTGTACCTACTAGATGTTGATTTTGCCCTAGATACAAAAGATTATGAGGATACTACTAAAGAGATTGTACATTAAGCTTATGATTCTATGCACTTAGATTTATCTCTAGAAATATCCATGCATGATTTGTTAGGAGTCACTGCCCACTAAATGATGCATATCCAAGGTTATTTTAAAAATCAACTCCTCTCTATCATTATTTACTATAGCAACACTCACAACATCATCGACCTTATGTCGCTAAGAAAGTAGATTAGTTTCTCCACCTGTGTTCTAGTTTTGAGGTCATGATTGCTAATAGAGGCACATTACCCTGCAAGGGCAACTATCATAATATTCATATTTTAGTTGGTGGCTATAACCTTTGGGTTAACATGTTTGATTTATCCTTATGTGGATTTGATGTTATTCTCATCACCTATTGGTTATGAACCCTTAGACCCATCCTTTATGACTTTTTAGAGATTTAGATGTAGTTTTTAGAGAATGGATAGAAATACACCCTACAAAGCCTTCTTTTGGGATCCACAACCATTGTTAGATCTCACCACATGGAGAAAATTATCAAATAGGGATCCCATAATATCATTGCCCAACTCTTTTTCTTCATAGTACTTCACCACTAGACTCTCACCCACCTCCTGACTTGCATAGCTATTTGGTCAATCATCACTCAATTTTTAGGAACCTATGGGGTTATTACCTCACTAGCCTTATGACCATTACATCCCACTACTTTCTATATATTTACCTCTAACCATTTGGCCCTACTGGTAACCATTCCATCAAAATAATGAGATTGAAAAGATCATCCATGATCTCCTATAGACTGGGGTCATTTGACCCAACACCAATCCATATTCTTCACAAATATTACTTGTTCATAAAAAGGATGGTTCTTGGTATCCCTACATTGATTATCAGGGTCTAAACAAACTAACCATAAAGGATAATTTTCCCTTCCCCATCATTACTGAACTCCTTGATGAAATCCATGGTGAATATTTTTTATCCAAATTGGACTTGCACTTGAGGGATCACCAAATTTGTCTTCATCATGTCGATATTCCTAAGATAGCCTTTCACACACATGATAACCACTATGAGTTCCTTATCATGCCATTTGGGCTTACTAATGTCCCCCCCAACCTTCCAAAGTTTGATGAAACAAGTACTTTATGCCTTCTTTTAGAATTTTATCTTGGTTTACTTTGAAGACATTCTTATCTATAGTCTTACATGGGAGGATCACCTCCACCACCTCGACACCACCTTCAAAGTTATTGATGCTAACTACCTATGTGTTAAAGATTCAAAGTGTTATTTTAGGCAAATAGAGGTCGAGTATTTGGGACATATTATCACAATTTATGGTGTTCATGTTGACCCCACCAAAATTATATCTATGATAAATTGACCCAAACTAAAGACCCTCAAAACCTTACGTGGATTTCTTGGTCTGATAGGATTCTAAAGAAAAATTGTCAAGGATTATGGCATAAGTGTTGCTCCATTGATATCTATGATAAAGAAAGTTGAATTTACATGGTCACCTACATCTTCTCAAGTATTTGACCACCTTAAACATGCCATTTGCACCACACAAATCTTGGCCATGCCCAATTTCTTTAAGCCATTTGTGATTGAGTGGGATGCATGTGCTCAGGTCTTAGTGATGTGCTTATGTAAGAAGGTCATCCCATCACCTTTACTAGTAAGGCCCTAACTATACATAATTTAGTATGTTCCACATGAAAAAGAGATGATGGATATTCTCCATTCAGTTCACAAATGGCATCCATATTTGATTGGTTGACACTTCTACTCTAAAACTGACCATTAAAGCCTCAAATATTTTCTAGAACAATGGGTATCTTCTATAGAGAAACATAAATGGGTTTCTAAAATCATGTGATATGATTATGAAATTACCTATAAAAAAGGCAAGGAAAATTTGGTGGTTGATGCTCTCTCTTGCCAGTATGAAGATCCAGTTCACCTCTGTGTAGTCTCTCTTCCCATTTCCACTTGGCTCCATGATATTCAAAATGAGTGGCATAATGATATCCTAACCTAAAAACCCATTATTTAACTATCTATCGATCCATATTATAAATCTCACTATACTTGGGATGGGAACACATTGTGATATAAAGGTCACCTTTTTTACCAACAAGCTCCAAGTTTAAACAACCAATTTTATAGGAGATGCATGCTTCCCATTTTGCTAGTCATTCCAATTTTCTAAAACTGTTTGAGAGAGTTCATCATAATTTATTTTGGCATGGATTTAAGAAGATATAAAAACATTTATCATTGAGTGTGATATTTGTCAACGTACTAAAGGTGAAATAGTTGCTCCACCTAGTCTACTCCAACCACTTCCCATTTCCACATGTATTTGGACTGAGATTTTCATGGATTTCATTAAAGGCCTCCAAATATATAGTGGTAAATTAGTGATTCTTGTCGTAGTGGATTGTCTCTCTAAATATGATCATTTTTTCTCTTTGGTCCATCCCTACACTATTTCCACCATTGCTTAGAAATTTATTAATCACATATTCTAAATCCACGGTGTTCCTACTTCTATTATCTTAGATCATGATTTTACCTTCACCAACCATTTTTGGCAAGAACTCTTCATGCATCTAGGTACATAATTAAAAATGAGTTTGGGATATCATCCTGAAACTGATGTCTAGATCGAAATCATCAATAAATGTATAGAAACCTATCTTCATTATTTTTTCATAGAGCATCCAAATTAGTGGGTCAAATGGTTACCTCTTGTAGAATGGTGGTATAATACATCCTACCACACCTCTACTAAAATCACCCCATATGAAGTAGTTTATGGTCAAGCACCCCCACCACTTCTCTTGTATACACCTAGTAGTTCAATAGTTCAAGCACTCGACACTACTCTCTACCATCGAGATCAAATTATCCACATCCTATGGACAATATTCATTTGGTACAAAATCACATGAAGCAATAGGTTGATCAACACCAATATGAGTGTACCTTTCAACTAGGTGATATGGTTTTTATTTGCCTACAACCATATAAATAATCATCCCTAAAATAAAAGGGTTGTCACAAGCTTGCCCCTATGTTTTATGGGCCATATAAAGTTCTCTAGTAGATTGGGTCTATTTCTTACAAGTTGGAGCTCCCACCTTCCTCCCATATTCACCCAATATTTCATGTCTCATCTCTAAATAAAGTTCTTGGCACCAACGTTTAGGCACAAATAGTCTTAATAGTACTTTATAATTAAGGATCCCTCCTCAAATCAAAAGAAGTCTTGGCTCTATGCATCAACCAACTTCACTCTCGTACCATCACAAAAGTTTTAATTTAGTGGCATGGAATATAACCTAAAGATGCCACATGGTAACCATTATTCCAGACTTAGCAACACTTTCCACATTTGAAGCTTTGAGGACAAAAAAAATTCTAAGAGGGAGGGGATGTTAGGAACCTGTGTTCTACTATTGTATTTGTATTATTAGCATAATAGTTACTTTAGATGCATATGCTTTGTAAGTCATCGCTGGAGCAAATTTGTATTATACACATCCATGAGATGGAATAGTTTTTAGAATAGAATTAGTATTTAAGTTAATGTTAAGGTCCAACGATGACATCCATGAATTGTATTGAATTTAGCTTGCTCAAAAGAGGATGCCCCCTCAAAGAGGCTAGTGATTCTACAATTCAGCTACTATAATTCATTTATATTTGTTTGAATTAATATATTACTAGTTTTCATAGTTTATTTTGTGTATTTGTAATTGTATTCTATTTTTTTCGTAAAGGATCATATTAATTCTATGTCTACCTTGAGTCTGATTTCTATAACTGAGATTGTGTACTAAAATTTAATGTGAAAAGAAATGTAAGAGCCTAATCTCTATGACAACCCATATAAATTCCACATATTTTGAGGGTAGTTAAGAAATTTGTTGAAGAACAAACCTCTAAATAAGTATCTCTACAAAATGTGTTAGCTAGAGCATGATATTCTAATGTAATGTATAAACATAACATAGAATGTTAATGTATCTAAGTAATAGTAATAAATGTAAAATGTATATTATTATATATCATTAGAAAAGGGTGTCAATATATAATGTAAGCAATGTAAAATAGTATTAAAATATAAGTAACTACCTAGGGGGATGGGCATGATGTCCATTAAGGACCCAAAGTAGGATATGTAGATGCATGAGGTCCTTAATGGCATTTAACTTGTGTGTGTGTGTGTGTGTGTGTGTGTGTGTGTGTTTGTGTGTGTGTGTGTGTGTGTGTGTGTGTGTGTGTGTGTGTGTGTGTGTGTGTGTGTGTGTGTGTGTGTGTGTGTGTGTGTGTGTGTGTGTGTGTGTGTGTGTGTGTGTGTGTGTGTGTGTGTGTGTGTGTGTGTGTGCGCGTGTGTGCGTGCATGAACACACATATGCGCATGCACATGTGTCTGTCTATGTGCATTTGCATGTGTGTGTGTGCATGCGTGTTCGTGTGCATCGAAATGCATATGCACACACACATACATGCATGTGTGTGTGTGTGTGTGCGCGCGCGTGTGCGCGCACGCATGTCCGTGCGTGTGTGCGTGTGTGCATGCACGTGTGTGTGTGTGTGTGTGTGTGTGTGTGTGTGTGTGTGTGTGTGTGTGTGTGTGTGTGTGTGTGTGTGTGTGTGTGTGTGTGTGTGTGTGTGTGTGTGTGTGTGTGTGTGTGTGTGTGTTTAACAATCAAATACAATTTTCATGGTGTAGAAGCATATAAATAAGCAAGCATACAAGCATATGAGGCATGCAAAGAGTAGGCAAAGGAGGCACAATACAAGGGACATGGGTACATGTCACTAAATCTGAGAATGAAAACTTATAAGGACATGTTCAAATATCCAAAGACATAAACAACAAGTAATTTGGCATAGAGACACATAAAAGGACATGTTCAAATGTTTGCATATAGAATCATGAAAGTGCACACACAAGGGACATGGGATCATGTCCAAGGCATATAAACAAATAAGTGGCATAAAATCTAAGGAACAATGCAATATTAAAGTGCCCTTGAAGATGTAGAAAGCATAATAACACAATCAAGTCTAATATAAGAACTAGAAATGCAAGAATTAATTATTATAGAATAGAAATCTATGTAAATACCAGGGTGTTTATATATTTAATATAACTAGTGATAATTAGAAAAAAATATAAATAATGAATAACAGTGACCAATATCAAGATAAATCAATGTATAAATAGAATGTATAGTATGTGAAGATAAAACCTAATTGTAGCAACTATGTAGAAGATGTCCCTAATGGGTAGATGAAAACTAGTCTAGATTAGTATATTGGAATGGATTCCTATCTAGAATTTACAAGCACTCATAAATAATAAGTGAAGCACATGTTTATTATAAAACCTACTATGCTAGGATAACAAACAATATGCAATATTTGCAAGTAGTATAAATGTAAAAAAAGAAATACATACAATCTAGAAAAAATTTAGATCTTTGAGACATTTAAATGTTTTTGTATTTTTAGATATTATACTATTTTTGGATTTTTTGAGTATAATCTATGTATAATCATATAGAAATAAACTATGTACAAAGAGAGAGAGAGAGAGAGATAAGGATGTATGTACAAGGGTATAAACCATACTAACCAACGAGTCTCTTAAGAGACTCGCTATCACTATGGACTATGTTAAAATTAGGAATGGTAATCTTTCATGCAGTGTGATTGTTATGTTATGGTTAAATGTTTATGCAATAGATATCTAAGTATTGTTCATCATGATAATCATAATATTGTTCCACATTAGAATCATAGTAACCTAATTCGATGTGGGGAACTACCTTGTATTATGGAGTGGAACTTTCTAACTTGTGCTTTGGCATATTGATTGTCATTTTTCCATTTGAAACTATGATTATTGTAGATATATTGTGTTTTGGAGGCTCCTTTGATAGAAAACCTATTTCAAAGATGTTTTTTGGTTGAACATGATTTGGACTTTGTAACTAAAACTCTTACTATTTTTATAATATTTCCTATTTATCCAGATGTTTTACCTTGGTAAACTATATATGCGACTAGTTTTCCTTACGATGTTAAATAAACCTCAGACCTTGACGACTAATATTATCAATTTCTATAATAGGAGAAGTAATTCCTTTGGCATGTTTGCCCAAACCTTGACCATGATAATCAAAATGTTGTGGATATTTTCTACCAATATTATACCATATTGAATATTGAGCCTCATTTTTGGAAGGTATATTTACTTAATTTATTTGTTTTTGTTGTATTTTTTGTGATATTATTATGCTTTTTTATCCTTTTGTTGTTCTGAGTTATGGTTTTGGAACCATTTTTGTACTATGTCTAAGTTTGACCCTTTTTGAATTAATAAACGTGTTATTGTACATTGTGTGGATTAAGTGTCACTATGTGATCCATTTTTATCCATTATCCATTATATTTTAATTTTCAATGATAAAAGTGAATCAATATGGTACCCATGAATTTTATGATATGCACAAAAATATTTGGATCTCCTCATTGGTTGTAGAGGAGGTTGGCTGATCAACTTAGCTTTAATCATGTCCCTTAGTATCTCACTTGAACTATTATTTGACCTTTAAATATTTTTGGAATCATTAGTTATAGATGTACTTTATTTTGATGTCATGTTTTGATATCTAACATTAATTTCCACAAATTGACTAGTTTAAGTTGTATAAACATGATTTATACTAATCTGCCCTAGAGGCCTTTATATTGTAAATTGATTTATAAATGTCATAATATTTTCATGTAATAGTTGATTATAATTTTTTAATACTATAATTATCTTAGTCAAACTATTAATTAGATCATGTAGAGTCTCATAAGTGTAAACCCTAGTTGTTTCTATTTAAACATGTATGCACACACATGTAGGGAAGAAGTGTGAATAAACTAGGTAGGGGATTAGTGATAATCTTGTATGCTACATTCTCTCATGGTGGAGTGATATCAAGGATCTAGTCAGAGGGAAATTAGCTATCACCCTCATAGAGATGAGGAAGAGAAGGAAATTATTTCTTGTGTATAAGATATGACATTAAAACGTGAAACATAGTGGTTAGTTTATGTGCCAAATCCTCTATGTGTGTATGGGTTTGTTTATTAGTAGGATTCCATATCAGATAAAGATAATATGTGAAAAAAAGAATGAAAAATTAAATATATTTTACTTGATTTGAAACATCATGTATGCATATGTCTATGTGATTAAAGAATAATGTCTTAATTATTTGTTCACATAGAAAAAAGATAACATTCTTTGGAATGAATGCAACATGAAAGATATTTTATTTTATTTGAAATATGATGTATGCATATGTATATGTGACTAAATAATAATTACTTAATTACTATGCACAGAGAAGAAAGATAAAATTCTATGGACATAATGAAACATGAAATACATTTTAGTTAATTTGAAACATCATGTATGCATATGTCTATGTAATTAAAGAATAATGTATTAATTATTTTACACATAGAAGAAAGATATCATTCAATGGAATATAATGATTATTATATAGTTGAT
>JARHVA010006190.1:112500-132500 GCA_037957365.1 Torreya grandis | reverse complement strand
AGGTGAATGAACTTATATATTGAAGTGGTGGGAATAGTGACCTAATTATAGGGATAAAAACTACCACCATTTAAGGGTTTCATATTACATGCTTTATCATTTGGAAGAATGTAATATTAGTAAATTGTAATTAACTCCTCAAGGAATAATTGGTTAGTTTCATAATCATATTCATCAAAGTAATCAAAATCATCAATGATAAAATATAGAATATTAAATCAAAGTGGGTAATAAGAATCCCAAAGGGTATGATTAGGGTTTTGATGATCAAAGATTGGGTTCATCAAATGTTTGACCCAAAAATGATATAGATTGAGGTTATCTAGATGTTAAAGGGGTATATAGAAATGAAATGGCACAAGGGTGATAGTTAGATATATATAAGGTCAATTATATGCTAAGCTCATATAGAAGCATACATTAAATTTATTATACTGAAAGAGTCTAAATATGGAAATTACAACTATGCTAAATATAGAAAATGATGGAATTTGAATACCTAGCTTGTTATGATGCTTATGTAATTTTATATCTATAACAGGTGGCAATTAGGTGGGAAGAAGATTTGAGAACAATTGTTAGATTCTAGTTTTGATGCTTCTATCTCTCTAAACAATAACATCATCCTGGGAAGGTTATATTGATGCTATTATTTGTATTATAGACTAGTATCTTGTATGGAATATCTAATGAAATAGGATGTAATCACCTAGATGTTTCTAGTTTTTATTTGCCTTCACTCAAGTTCCTTCAGATCTAGGTCACAAATAGTCAATCCTTAAAATATTACAAAACCATAGTTTTCATTCTTCATAGTGACCTTTAGAAAAAATGGGTTGGTAGAAACACACTGTTGAGCTGCCCCAAAGACCCTTCTATTAGTGGGTGATGCGTACATAGAAATATTCTATGCATGACATTAGAAACATGTAGTTCTAACATAGATTTTGGCTTGTTTTTAAACCATAAAATATGTGAAAATAAATTAAAATAGTGACCTAGCTTGTAACTTGGTAAATCGAGCTCTTAGGATGCTACTTTAGTACTTCAAAACTATAGTTGTGTAGTCTTTATGACTAGCATAGAAATATGAATAAATAGGTAAGCTTTCAATCAATTTAATTCTCTTTAAATTATATTTTGTATTTTTATATGTAATTTTAGGTCTCAAATTAATGACGATTGTTCTTATATTTATTATGTGGTGGAAAATACTATTCATGCTACATTATTCATGTAACACTATTCACAAACACTATTGATAATGATGTCATATGTGATGATGTAGGATGGTGATGAGGCTTCTTGGTGATATAGAGGTAGTAGTCACATTGGTGAAGTGCCAAATACATTATTATTTATTGTTACTTATTTTTACTATTTAGCACTATTCTTGATTTGCACTATTGACACTATTCTAGATTGATATTATTCTTAATTGGTAGTATTATATATAGTCACTATTCTTGAAGGACACTATTTTATATTAAATATGTTACATGGGATGAATTATCCATGAGAGGACAAGAAAGGGATGGTTAAAGTGGAACCCACTTTCTTTTGAAATCTTTTGTTAGTGGGGAGACAAGTCACACTCTCTTTTTTCTTTTTTGAATTTCATAAAAGGAAGTACCAACTTTAACATGTGAAACTTGTCTTAATAAAATGATGACCCATGTGTGTAATGTGGTATGGATTTCTTTGGGAGGCAAATTTTCTTTGGTAAATATTCCCCAATGTGAATGGGTGGTTCGATTTTGGGTCCCCTTTTGCTATTTTCTTCCATGCCATTTCTATATATGAATGTAATATTTTACTTAGAGTTAGGATAGAAGAGAATAGGTGATTTTATGTGGGAAGGTGTGTGATTCCTTTGTAAGCTCCTTGGTATGTTTTCAAAGTATTTTATAATGAAATATTATCTTGTTAAAGTTATGTGATTTGTTGAATATTATTGAGAATATGTAATGTGTTATTATTAATGAAAATTGTGAGGATGATTATGAGATGTCATTGTTAGATTTTTATGTCAATGAGATTTAATATGGATTGTTGAATCTATTGTGTGTATGGAGAACATTTTAAGTGGTATGAGATCTTTGTGATTATAATCTCTATAGAGTGTTGACTCCATTAACTATTATCAGAGCAGGTAAGATTCTTATGGAGAGGAGACTATTGAATTGACAAAGAGAATATGTGTTTTGTTTTGAGGGTTTTGAAGAGATGGAAAAAAATAATAGATGATTTAAATTTTATGTGGATAAGAAGGTCTAGAAGTTCTCATGAAATAGATAGGTGAGCTAGAGATATGTTTTGAAGAGGATAAAATTGGAGACCCTATGAGGGTGAAGGTTGCAAGCAAGAGGATGAGTGGAGTTTCAGCCAAGTGTTATGAATATCATCAAGTTGAAATAATGAGGAGAGGAAAAGAGAAGGTGAAGACTTGGGAACATATTGTTTCCAAGTTTATGGGTGAGTTTGTGCACCAAAAAATGTAAAGATAATAGATCGAGAGGCTTATTGAGATGAGA
Organism: Torreya grandis; assembly: GCA_037957365.1. Taxonomy (NCBI): domain Eukaryota; kingdom Viridiplantae; phylum Streptophyta; class Pinopsida; order Cupressales; family Taxaceae; genus Torreya; species Torreya grandis. Next base: position 129,966 of record JARHVA010006190.1, on the reverse strand, counting down.
GAAGATAAAGGCTTGATAAGAAAGGAAAGTTGATATATGTTTCAAATAATGAATGAGAACCATTTTTTGAATATGGGGAAGGAATTGTTTAATTCAATGAGTGGGAAGATGAGAGTGAATAATGTAACAATGTAGAGTTGCATAAATATGAAAAGTGCAGCCATGAGGAGCTTGATGAGAGTGAATATTGTAGTTATGAAGAGTTATAGAGAAAAGAAGAAATCCCCATAGAAGAGGATATGAAGATGATTAATTTTTAAGGATAATATGAATATATACTTATGAAGGATGATGCAATGAATATTGAAGAATAATGCAGCTATGTGGAGTTGAATGAATAATAAGATTGCAGCCTTGAATAGGTGCACATGATTGAAGGAAACAACCAAGAAGAGTTGTAAGATTGTTTTATAGATGATTTGAAGGATATTTTTATGAAATATAGTGCACATGTGGATTTAAATATGATAAATGATGCAAACATGATAGAGGATGTATACGTGGATATGTTAGATGATGTTATGGATAATCCAAAAGTTGGTTAGATGAGTTGTGAAGAAACTTGAGATGGTTTTTAGTGGTGGTGAATAGTCAGTTGTGGAATAGAGACCACATGGGATGGTGAGATGCATGGGAGATCATATTGATGGAGGAGGTTAGTTTTTATTAGGTGTCACCCCATGATCATTTTTGGTGGACTAGAGTCCATGTATAAATGTATTGGTATATAGATGAGATTTTAGAGGAGGAGGATAGTTTTAGCACTAGTGTGTAGAAACTATAAGTGGAGAAAGAAAAGGGATATTCTATAGGTGCACATGGTGTATTGGAAGGGGATTACAAGGTCATAATTCCTAGTGATTCAAAGGGTAGTTCTACCACTCACCCCCTCTATGTGATCATGAGATCACATTAATTACCTTGGATGTCTAATATAGGATCATCTTAGGGATCATGTAATATTACATCAAATAAAAATATGGTTGTGTAAATTTTTATTTTTTAGTATAAGTGGCACAAATACAATCAAAACAACTCATGGGATTTGAGATATTTTTCAAATGGAGGATAATGACGTGGTGAAAAATAATATTCTTGCTACATTATTCATGAAACACTATTCATGAGCACTATTCATGATGATATATGGTGATGAGGATTATTGATAATGTGGAGACACTATTCAAATTGGTGAGGTATCAAGGACACTATTCTTGATTGTTACTATTTACTACTATTTAGCACTATTCCTCATTTTCACTGTTGGCACTATTCTAGATTTCTACTATTCATATTTGGCATAGCTCTAGATTGTCACTATTATTAAAGTAAAATATTTTAGATTACATAGATGGCATGGGAATCATGAGAGAATAAAAAATGGATGGTCAAAGTGGAACCTACTTTATTTTTAAATCTTTTGTTACTGGGGAGACAATTCACACTATTCCTAATTGGAATCTCTTTTTTCCTTTTAGAATTTCCATGAAAAGATGTGCCAACTTTACTATCCAAATATTTTATTGATTAAATGATGACCCATGTGTGTAACATGGCATGGATTTATTGGGAAGGCAACTTGTCCTTACTAAATATTCCCCGATGTGAATGGGTGGCTCCATTTTGGGCCCCTCTTTCTTATTTTCCTCCATGTAATTTATATATATGATTGTAATATTTTGTTTAGATTTATGATAAAATAAAATAAGTGAGTTTATGGGGAAATTTTTGTGATGCCTTTATAATCCTCCTTGGCATGTTGGCCAATAAATTTTTAATTAAAGAAAAAATTATTGAAGCTATGTGATTTATTCAATATTAATGAGAATATGTAATGTGTTGTTGTCAATGAGAATTGTGAGGATGTTTATGAGATGATATTGTGATATTTTTATATGATTGAGAGTTAATATGGATTATTAAACCCATCATGTTGTTTGAGTCCACATCAATTTATATCAATCTCTTCAGAGTAATAAATCACTTTAAAGCACTTAGGTTGAACATTATACTAGATTTAATTTATAAATTGGACAAATTTAGGGTATTAGACACTTGTGTTGGGATGGAATAGTAATATAAACCCTAATTCATATTCTAAATATTAGTGTCTTGAGATTGGGAAAGCAGGTATAGATTCTAAACTTATAGAGATGGAAGATAAGTAAGTTTTAAGTATTTTGGAAAAGCTAGAAGACCTAGGTCCTCAAAAAAAGAGTGGTAATGCTAATAAATATAGTCCAAGAGGAAAAATGTTTAGAAAAAATGAAAGACTTATATATGAAATAAAGTTAAAAATTTGAGAGGAATAACCAAGGTTTGAGTTTACCATGTGTACAAGACTAATGTGATATATAATAAAAAATATCATCTAGATTATTGATAATTGTTTTTCACACCAATAGACATGAATTTTTCCATATAATTTTAATATTATTGTAAGTAGTGTAAGTCATAAGTCAAAGGTATTTAGATTTATATATAGATACACATTAAAATAGTATATTGAACACAATAGACTACTCCAAGATTTTTAGACATAGTCATTCAAAAAGTTACAATCAGGAAAATTTCCACAGGATAGGGTTGAAATATATGCAATGAAAACTATACTAAAGTGGCACGTCATATATAAAAAAACATTTAAAATAAAGAGATAAGGTAGATTAGGAAATAAGAACATCATATACCTATAGAGATAAATTCATTCAAGCCAATCCATCTAGATAAACCATGTTGTTAGAAGCAATATCCATGCTAATTTAATTATGACTCATATTAGATTAAATACAATTAAGATTATAAGGAAACATAACTTGGAAAATATCCCATGGAATCAACTTGATGGCTATTAACTCCTGATAAATATTTTTTATTGTAAAGGGTATAAACACTTGATAAATACTTTTTGCACATGTGATCAGGGATAAAGATGATATGAAAATTGATACACAATAGGTATCAAAACTAGCCATACACTCAATATAGTTATTGAAAAAAAAAATAAACATGTTTTTAGTCTAAAATTGATCAAAAAAATGTGTTTATAAATAATATATAACTAGAAAAGGAGAAAAAATAAAATAACTTACATAGATCTTATGAACCCTTGTAGCTGGTAATACTATTGTTTGAATTTTCCTATAGGTGACTTACAAAAAAATAGAAACGAGTAGCTAATTAGTGTAGGAGAGATATCTAGTGAGTTTACACTTACAAAGTATTATAAAGGAATATATATATAGAGCCAAGGGTTTGCTTAGTAATTAACACTATCATTTTTTTAATGTAATAACATCCTAAGAGGATAAATGAGAGAATGACGATAGGGGATCAAAATTAAACATTTTTCCCTACTGAAACCACTTGATGTATAATTATTTAGTTATAATTGATATGGTGACCATCAAACACTATTAGGCTCATTCTTTGCCTTCTATTTCTTGTCATTTTTAGCATGATACATGAATGGCATTAGGGCATCTTATGTTATCTCATCTGGATAATATGTGGGCAACATTAATGTCATGCTTAAGGTGTCTACTACTAAGGCTATGAGATGTTACATGGACACTATAAAAACCTCATAATGCCATAAAGTATTGGTTGGATTACATATAAGATTTCTCCCTCATGCTCGGAAACATTACTCATCATCATGAAAAAACACATATATTGTATAAGGAACATCATCAATAATATTAACACATGAAATTTTTGGTAAATAACTTGAATTTTAAACCATTCTACGGGAAAGAGATTCAAATTTTTAAGTTCATATTTTACAAATATGTAATTAAATTATTTTTTAGTGATGCATTTATAAATATAAAATGTACTTCTCCCTTTTGAGGGAAGTGAGGGCTTGTTGATAAGAACAAATCGTGACTTCTATCGGGAAATATTGAAATGTTGAGATCTTAAGAATCCTTGTTAAGATATGAAGATACACCCACATTTATCATGATAATATAATTCATCTATTTAAAATGTCAATTTTTATTCTAATACGGAACCACAAGATGAAAAATTTCATATCATCAAAATAAGCATCATAATTGTCTGTGCAATGAATAAATTACTAACTACTATAGGCTTAGGTAGAGTGATTATAGGATTATCAACTTTGAATTATATTTTATGATGGGAATTTTATCAATTTATTTTACTGTTTTGGCTCATAAGGGAGGGTGTAGGCATTAATCTAATACCAACCAGGCATCCATATCCCTGATAAAGATACCCTGGCTCTATTTTAGGTCTTTGTCCCTACTAATTAAGTGAAAAAGCTTGTAGTGGAGGTTACCTAGATCACACTTTTATAGGAGAAAATTTAGGATTCTTATTTTGTCCTTTCTCTTATATTTATATTTTATTTTGTCAAAGTTGTTTAAGAACCAATGCCGTGAGGTGGAGGGATTTATCATAAATTTCTATCAAAGTATATTCCCTGAGTCATTAACATTTACCCATGTAGTTATTTAGATGTTTATATGCGTAGGTAATAAATTTATATGTGCATAAATTTTACTAAAATAATCAATAAAATTCTATAATTATGTCTAAGATTAGAATAAAACATAAGTCTTTAATGAACCATCTTTGTGTGAACATATACCCTTCATAATTTTGCTGATTTTGAACATATATTAGTACCATTTATTGAGTACCATATTTATTAGTCCTCAACAAGTAAGAGCTGATAAGGATACAATATTAAATCATGCCATGTGAAGGACTTGTGTGAAATAATTTATTCATAAATAATAACTAATGAAAGCAAAACTATTCTAGAATGCTAGTAGGAATAAGCAACTAAGAAAAAATTAAATAGAAAAATAATAAAGTAATATAAAAAAAAAACCCATAAAATTACCATAGGATTAAACCCAAAAGTTATTTTTACTCACAAACCACCAAAGAAGGTGCAACAAAGAAGTAGTGCTTAAAATACTTGCCATTCATAGGATATGTTATGTTGTGGCATTGAATGTATTTTAATCAGAATGTATTTCCACGAATTATATCTACATTTCAAAAAATTACTATCCATGTTATCTATAATGTGTAATCCCACATTGTATTACCATGGGCTTTATCCCATAATATGACTAAGTCTAAAATCTTGAAGGCCTTTACGCAGGATATTTTGTCAACCCATATCTTGACAATTAAATGATGCTTGATAAAGATTTGAAGAGATTCATCATACATGTCTTACATTTAAATAATATCCAAAAATCTAAATTAAATTATAACATCATCCTTGATATATTCTAACATGAACTAGTAACTGATTTAAAGGTTATGAAGAAGATTGGTGCTTGACGACATAAAATTAAAAAGGAGATGTCTTGAGGGACTTCTTGACTAGTGATTGATATACTCATAATACAAATTTCAATAAAGAGTTCCATTGTATAGGCTTGTTTTTAGTTGATTTCATGATTTAACTAATAAATTTCTTGTTGGTTAACTCAATAATGCCATTTCCTTGTGGGTAGTAGTTGGAAGATAACTTTTCCATGATTGCATTTTCATAAGCACATTTAGTGACTTATATATACTGAAAAGTAGGACCATTTTAACACACTAATTAAATTTTTGTAACAAACCTAGTGACAATACATTTCTCAATGAATTCAACGAAATTAATTATTATATTATTATTCATGATAACAACTTTGGTCCATCTCACGTAGTAGTTAGTCAAAGTTAACACAAAATTATGTCTATTTCACCCTTTTTTATCCTAAGGATTAAACAAAAGAGTAGTCTAATCAAACAAGGAGTAGGATAATATTCAAAGTAGGCCAACAAATGAATTTAGAGACTACATACATTTTGATAATAAATATTAACTTTAAGCATGTGCAGAATATTGAAAATAAAAAATTCAATATTATAGTAATATTATAAGTTGGAAATTATATTTAGCTTATACATTGATGTGCATGTGGATCCAAATAAGGTAGGTTTATAAATAGACTATTTGAAGATTTTGATCTAGTTTTTAGATCTTAAAAATTAAGTTTTAACCAATGCAAACACATTCATCACCATAGGGACACTTTGATGAATGATATTATTCACATTTCAATGCATTTTTACTATGTAAAATACTTATTTTTAATTATGTTTCCATTTAGGTATTTCTAGGTATTGTGTTGCATTTTAAATTATGTATTTATATTATGTACACAAATTTTTAATATCATAGTATAACTCAAATCCTATATTCTCCTCTTAGGTCTTTTCACCTTGCCAGAAAAAGGCTAATGGGATAATGAAGTGGATCTAACCTCGAGGACCCATCTATCAGTGATCGATATGTACATATAAAATAATATTAAGAGGCCTCATACATATTTATTTCTCCCCTATGTAATGGCTTCTATTTGCATAAGGGTAAAATATAGTATATGAAAGTGATTATAGTGATCTTGCTTGTAACTTGGCAAATACTAATTATGAGACATTATTTAAATTCTTGATATTTGTAATATGTCTGCTCCTATGACTAATATATAAATATGTATTATTAAGGTAATATAATATAGTTTTATAAGTGATTAAATGATGTTGAATAGGTGTTTGTTTTGTATTCGATAGATGAATAATGAATTATAATATTTTGTATTCATATCACAGATTTTTAAAATATTCCCACATAAGAGTTAATGATAGTTATTAGGTGACTCATACATATCAAAATATTTTCATAGTTTACTTTTTAATAGTTTAGGACACTTGGATTCAATCTAGGATGGTAGCATCGATAATATTGGCCAAGTCTGAATGCAACAATATAGGAAGATAGAAGGTTATTTAATCTCTGTAACTAATAATGAAAGCTATATATCATAATTCAATCATATTATGTGATACATGTGATATAGGTAATTATAATATAAGGTTTATACTAAAATATAATAATTGAAGCTAACACAGTGGCAAAGTCAAGCCTATCATAGTCAAGGAAGATCTAAAGCTGAAGGTTAGAGCCTTGAGTGATATTTTTCAAGTATACAAGATAAGATTCACATATAAAAAAATATTTAATCATCTATAGTGTTTTGAGGAAAAATTTAGATTTATGACACCGAAAAAATCCAATCTTCATTGAGAAAATGGGAATATTTCACTTACTAGATAGATCGACATAACTATATGCATTTCTCTACTAAAAAGAAATTGACACTGATGGGAAGTTCACATGTGGTGGTGTGTGTCTTTGAATAATTTGCGATAGTAATAGTTAGATCTTAGGATTTTGTGGGATATTATATTACTCAAAGGATTCCAACAACCTAGCCTCTCATTGAGATGGCATAATAATTCTCTCACTTTTTCTTTGGATATACCCCTTAAGTAGATCTCATAATTTTAGTGTCGTAACACTATTTTATTTATAATGTAAAGGGAGAATTTAAACCTAAGTGTGATATTTTGTTATTTTTTTAAGTGGTGGGATAGGTCCCTTGTAATATATAATGTATGACATGGTCATACCAAGCGTTGCCTAAAATATAACTAGCATTGACTTGAACAATGTGAATTATATGATTCACATATGAGATTAGCTAGATGAGGATATAGCCTCGCACCATTATCTAAGATATAATTTCCAAGTAAACTATTGATTTTTGGTTATATATTTGCCTATACATTCTCCTATTTAGTTGTTTTTTAGTATGATATTGATTAAAGGATTATGGACAATAACATACATGTTACTGCATAGTATATAATTTTATTGAATTTATTGACATCCTTGTGTACGTCATAAGATTTTTTCATTTATCATGGATGATTTGCATTCTATATATTTCATGTTTTGGCTCATTAAATAGATGGGATGAGCCCATTCATCTATCATCTAGGTGAGTACTACATCAGCCATATGGTATGACACAAAAAAATACATCAAAATTTTCTCAATAAAATCAAGAAAAATATAAACTGGGGACTAGGCAATGTCTTACATAATGTCCTAAAATGATGCCTTAGCCTCAAATATCTATTCAATTTGGGCATCCTATTTGAACATTATTTTTAGTGGTATACTAATTTTAGTGAATCCAAAAATAAACTTATTTTCAAAATTAATTTTTTGAAGGAATGATTTTAATTCTTTTTTGTTGATAGGGAAAGGGATTTGGAATTGACATTGATCATATCCATATAAATGAAAATTACTTCCCTTGACATTATGTGTCCAATTATTTTATATAATGTGAAGTTGAATATGCTTTTTAAATAATTTAAATAAATTACATATATATGGCTTCTTTTGAGTACCTTCTATAAATACTCCACATGATGTGATGAGTTTTTATTAAAAATAGTCAAGTCATCCATGTATATAATGATGCACATACATATAAACTCATGGAATATGGAATTCATGCCCCACTATAAGGTTTCACCTAAATTTATAAAACTAGAGGGCATCCTTTTATATGTAAGAATTTTGAAACTGTTAGTAAAATAATTTTTCACTTTATAATCTTAGAATAAAATTTGATTGTACCTATAAAATCCATATAGAAAGGACATCATATTGGAACCATTAAAAATCTTAATCATCTCATCGAGTGAGGGTAGGAGTAGTTGTCCTTCATGGAGGCTATGTTTTGGTTACATAAATTGACAACCTGGGACCAAGTTTACAACCTAGTTTGAATACCTGATAGGGGATACAATTCCGATGGTTAATAAATTTTGGACTTATCTATAGATGATAGGTTATAATGTTGGATTTAATGGTGTTTGTCTCCTCCTAAAATATTTATGGGAATATTTGAAAGGTATCATGTTTGTGATGATTTATAGGTCAATTTTTTACCACTCATCATAGGACCATGAAATCAAGTCCCCTTATTGCTGAAATAATGTTTTCAAACTCTACTTATCTGGGTCAGAGAAGTTGAGTCCAATATTAACATGCTTCAGGTGTTCTTCAGTTCCTAAATTGAATGCAATGAGGTCTTTTCACTATTTTTGCATTTCCTTTAATTTATAAAATATGTGTTTTGGTTAAAATATCTCTCAAAAGATGCCATAATCTTATGGATGATGATTTATCTAAGATAGATGATGCCACTATCACCTATTCATGTACTATTAGTTCGTTTTGTGTCACCTTTATCAATTACATGGAATTAAAAAACCTTAGACCTGTGCAAAAAAATGGATGATTTTCTAGTTATATTTAAACACCTAAAAGTTGTCAACATTATTCATTATAGAGGGATAAGGGTTGAGTTCTATAGAAAACTTCCATATGTTTAGTTCCTGAAGTGCATCTATGCTTTCAATTGAATATTCTAAGAAATACAAAGTTTAATTATTTTCTCTAGGGATGGTTGTGATATTTAATACTTCAAATGATTCCATGAAAACTTATGCATGGTTCTTATATTTATTTAAGTATCAAATCTTTCATTATAATTTACTTGTTACCTAGTTTATTAACAAATTAGAATAACCATAGACTAGGATATTATAACACTTATCTTAATGGTAAGTTATAATCCTATCACTAAATCTTCATACTAAGTGATATTTTTCTTACAAGAGAATCATAATTTGTATTCTTCCAAATATTTCCTAGCACATAAATATATCAAAATAGTATTTATACCAAAATCTTACTCTGATTGTTCCCTATAAAAGTATAGATTCCAAATTCATATTGAGGTGACATGTTATTCTCTTTTTGGGGCATCTTTCATGGCCATAATGTAGATATCATGGTCAATTAAACCAAATTTCATGTTTTTATTCTTAGCATTATACTCTATAATGATGTTTTACATATTATGTTCCATATCAATTTGAATTTGGTTAGATATCCTTCTCTAGGGAAGCCAAATATGAGAATAGTCAATAAGTATGTACCCATTAAGTGTCTTTGACTAGTTGTTGTTTTGCGACATGCCATAACAATTTAGGATCTCAACTACCTGAATGTCCATGAATCTTTTAACTTGTGCTTCAAATGGTAATTACATGTAGACATTAATAATTCACCTTCCACCTTAACCTATGAATTACATAGTTGAAATATGACTCTATCAAACATAACGAGTGATAAACCTTATTTATTGCAAATACATGAAAGCATGACATTTCCCAAGGCTCATGAATCAACTAGGTAATTTTTTATATTTTTTCCAAATATTATCATAGTGAGTAAGAAAGGGAGAGCACAATATTTTTCTTATGGATTGTTATGTTTATATATGTGGGTTTTTATTTACTTAGGGAACATTTTTCAGTCAAAGCCTTTAGTAACAAGTCCCTCTATTTAGGTATTTGGGATAAATCACGTAATTTAATGTCTAAATTTATCCCTTTAATGTATTCCACTATGTTTTACCCTTTACTAATAAGGAATATAGGTGTACTATTCATAAAAAGTTGGAAATTTCCATTTGGAGGGGATGATTATTATTTGTATTTCGATCTGAAGGTGTAGCAACATTGTAAGGATGGGTATAAGTAGTGAAAGGTGACTATGTATTACTCAAAAAGGCATAACTATTCCTTTTAAACTATTTCAAATAATGAATCTAATCCACATTTTGTTTTGGTTCTTTCTCTTCATATCTTTGGGAGTCTAATTATTCAAACATCATAGTAGTGTTTGGTGTGTAGGGTATACTGGCTACATTATATGGGTTTTGAACATCTTGGTAACCTTCCATCATTTAATGCACGACCTATAATGCATTTAAAATCTTGATGTAATCTAATTCCCCATGTCTAGAATTATTATGAATCCTAGACTTGTTAGGCAAACCTAAATCACAAGTGTTGATTTTAAGAAGTTAATTATACGTGGATTTAGAATTAGAATTTTTATTGATGAAGGGTTTAATGTGCGTTTGGAACCTATAACCCCTATTATAATTATATGCTTCACTATTTCCAAATTGGATTTAGAGATTCAAGAAGTCACTACTAACATTTTGAACCGTGCATTATATATCATCGAGTTCCCATTTAGGAGGACCTTGAGGTGAAATCTCCAAATTATTTTTGAAATAATGGTTCATGGATAGAATTATATTTTGTTTATTTTGGCCTATATTTAATCCACCTAGTAAGCCTAATTATTGATTACATGTCATGGGACATAAAAAAGAGTTGGTTAAAAAAAGGTGCATTTTCCATCATAGGGATAATTTTTACAACACTTTGGATAATGATTAGAACTAAGAGATTTGGGATGAAATTTGGTACTTTTATAACCTGAAAAAAATGAGTATTTATATATCTATAAATATGTATAGAATCCACATAATCCTATGTGAGGTTTAGGTCGTTCTAGGCTCTCATCATGAAGATAAATATCATTGGATCTAAAGAATTCTTATACATCTCTAGTCCCCAGTCATTTCTAGGTCTATATAAGATATCAATAAAGATAAACATTTTATATAAATGAACATTAAAGTCTCTGATAGGTTGATTTGGATTTGTGTTTAAGTTTTTTAATTATTGGTATATTATGCCTCGACTATTGACTTACCCAAATTAGGAAATAAATGTATCATTAAAAACTATCTAATTACTCATTTAAATCATACAAAAATTTAATAACTAGTCATATTTATCTAATATCAATGTAAATAGAAAGTTTCTACATGAGACATCCTCATGAATAACATTCAAAAGTCTTAATCAAGACTTAAAAGCTTGTATATGCTCCTCAACTATCAATACTCTATAAGGAGTGAATTGGGGGAGATACTTTTCTACATTTATTTTTAAGTCATTTACAAAACGAATTACATTGATGAGATAGCCCATAAGCATAGTCATTTCTCTATATGTATATTGGTTAACTTTGGTAGGTGAGATAGGATAAGTATTTAAGACTTTGGGTGTCCCCTTGTGTATTTTTAGTCAAAAGTGGAGTTTCAAATGGGAAACTAATAGTTTATCATACTAATAAGATCTAATTATTTTTATGGATGAATAAATTATGATTAAACCCAACTATCGTAAGCTTTCTTGACACTAGGAACTATTGATTATAAGTTACATCTTATGACAAGCCAAAAACTACAAGCAAATTATGAGCAACCCTCCTTCTAAGGCCAGTTTGTATTGATGAGTGTTTTTTATACCAACATATGGAAAAAATTTAATCTTATTTTAGGACTTATAGAATTAGTCTAAGGCATGTGTTTTAGGTATTTATGTTTATAGATAGCCATAAGTTGTAATAGTGGCTAGAGAAACATAAATTTTTCTAAGGTTTTTTTGATGTAGGAATTTGAACAGAAACATTGAGAAATCATTTTAAAATTGAGGGATGAAGTATAAACATTAGAAACTATACAAAAGTGGCACATCGGATATCTAAAAAACATAAAAGAGAGAGAAAGTAGGGAAAGATAGAAGGTAATCATATACCTATCCACAAAATGTCATTCAAACCAATCCAACCAGATGAACCATGTAGTGAGGACCATTATCCACCCTAACTAAACTATGAGTCAAATTAGAGTAAATATAGTTAAGAGTCTAATGGAAATGAACTGATGAAACATATCATGAAATAAAATTTAAAGGTTAACTATTGACAAATAAATGTTGCAAATTTGATTATAAATTAATATGATATCAAGGTTGATACAAACTAGGTAGCTATATTAGTCACATTCTCAATATAATTATTACTAAAACAAAAAACCATATTCATATACTAAACCTTCTCGATGGAGCATGTTTCTGCATAATATATAACTTGGAAAATGAAACAAAAAAAATTCTACATAGATATTGTGAACCCTAAAATCTTGTATTACTATTGTTATAATTTACCTTTAAGTGACTTAGATATAAATCAAACCAACTATAAAATTAGTTTACGTGAGATAAATAGAAATTCAACACCAATAAAGTGTTATCAAAAGAAAATATATATACCTAAGGGTCTATTTGATTATTACAACTATGGTAAATATATTTACAATGCTAATCACATCCTTAGAGGACTAATAAGATCATGGGGATATTAAATAATAATAAAATATTCTTCCCTACTAGAACTACTGAAATGTATAATGATTGGGTTAGCATTTACTATGGGGACCATTAAAACCACTAAGATGCTTTATCACCTTATGTAGTTTGTAATTTTTTGGCCTCCTACATTGATTGAATGTTTTTAATATGTGATTTATAGTATGTATAATATTTAGTGCTATTAATTCCATGTCTAATGGTAATTATGCAAAGTCTGTTATATGCCACATGAAATCTATAGAAAACTTTTTAATGACATGAAGGCTTGGAAGGGTTACATATAGGATTGATCCTTCATATGTGGAAACATTTTTAGTAATAATGAGAAAACAAATATATGGTAAAAGTAACATCATGAAGACTCTTAACATATGAAATATTTGGTAATTAACTTGACTTACAAACCATTCTAAACTGAATAAGTGCAAATGCTTAAGCTCATATTTTACATCTATGTAATTAAATTTTTCCTCAGGGATGCATTTATGGAAATAAAAGGTGGGTATATATTGAAAGGGAAATGGGGGTTTATTGATAATAATATATTACATAAAATAAATAATTTTAACATACAATTAAATGTGACACACATAAATAATAATAAAACAAGTCCAATCTAGTAGGTAGTAAAATTAGAATGAAAAATAAAACACGTAGCAAAGGAGACTACTATAGTTCCATCATATGTATGAATTTGATTCATTGAATGTACCATATTTCATATAATACATGTGTAAAACAATTGTGATTAAAAATAAATTTTTGTGATATATAGTTCAATATGGTAGAGGGGTTGTGGGTAAATACAACATGTAAAGTGTTTGCAGAGAACATATATATGCCCCCAACATAGCAAGGTTTTTAAGTAATAACGGAAATGTGAGATCATAGAATTATGTGGAAGTATGTCCTATATCAAATTAAAATAACTTATGATAAGTAGTGTGTATTATAACTATAATAAGCAGCATAAGAAAATAATTAAGCTAGAAATTTTGTAAAATGCTTTAGGTTTTGATTTTGAATTGTTGAAAATATTTTGAATATTTTGAGATTTTGAAATATATGCATTTATTTTAATTTTTATTATATTCATAATGTTAAAATATATTTTTAATAAAGGTTATACAAATAAAATATTTTAAAATAGAGGAATTAGGATGGATTTGAATAATCCTCAAAAAGTAACAAAATCATAACATGATAATAATGGAAACAAGCAATGTGCCCCTAATGCATATGCAACTTTGAGTCATAACAATGTTGACTAAATATGTAAATTATTGAGGAATTTATATTATCCAGAAATTATAAATAGGTTATATGTGCTCATGTAAGATGAACTACTATAATATCATATAAATTCCATAGGGAGTAAGATATGCAGTACAGAGTATGTGGAGTGCCATAGAGATAGTTCTTGTAGATTGTTTAAATTAGTTTGAGAAATAAGAGGGTAAGCACCCAAAATTAAAATAAATCTAAGTGGATCAAATAATTATTGGATAAGGTATAGAATAAGTATTAATTCAAATAAAATAAAATAGTTTATCTAGTTGATTAAATTTGTCCTAAGATAATTGGCAACTAGATGAAAAAAAAAGGAAAGGTAATTACTCATTGGTTATATTATTTCTTGCACATGTAATAATTGGTTTATTATGTAATTAAAAATCAATATCATTAGGATAGCACTAGTATTCCATATTATTAGGGTCAAAATAATAAATTCAATCATTATCATAGAATAAAGTAAACTTTTTAAGTTTTGCTTGAGATTGTGAGATGCCATTTTGTTTATCTTTTTTATTTGTGTATGAGAAATTAATTGGACCATAGATATAAGTTTATTTTTTTAATATGTTCATAATTTTTATGAGATTAAATATTATATTTAATACATAATGATCAAGTGTGATTGCTTAAACATTATGAAGATAAGTAATTGGTGCTTTATCTTTGTATTTTTGCTCTATGTATGAAGTATATATAATACTCAATTGTATATAAACCATATTTTTATCATTAAAATGTGTAGGAATATTTTTATTTGGAATTTTATTTATGAATTAATTTTTGGAAAAGGAGATTTTTTGCTTATCTTGAAATTATTCTTACAAATTTTATTTTGGTAGTTTTTATTTTTGTAATCTTGCTTACTCTAATATTGATTTTTTTATATTTTATTTCTTGGAATTATATTTTTATATCCATATTTTATCTATGTGTTCCTTTTGAATTTTTATTTTAGTAGGTACAATATGAGTGGGTTTATTAATAATCTTATCTTTTATATGATGACCACTATCAAGGAGACTTTATATTTTATTCTTTAAAACATAACAATTATATCTATGATGCCCATAAAATATATGATATGAACATTAGTAATTTTATATTTTTAAAGGAGGCATATAATCTAATTTAATTATATTATTTTGAATCATTTCTCTTATAATCTCAATTAGAATCTTATTAGTGATTTGTATACTTTTTGAAGCTTTAAATGTAGATGTATGTTATTTATGAGGCACATTATACCTAGATGAAGATGTATAAATATGATTAACACTACCATACTTTGAAATTGTAGTAACTTTGATTTTTTTTAAGGAGATGTCATATTTGAACTTAAATAGTGATTTTGTATTTTAAAATTTTATATTGAGTTTTGCATATTGGTTACTAGATTTGGAATGGATTCACAAATATAAATCATAAGTATATTTGATTAAATAAAAAAAACCATAAAGGTGAGGTGTGTGACATAAAGGGATAATTTACTATTTTAGATTAAGAGATTAATTGATTATTCATGACTAGGCTTATTTTAATTATAAACAATAATGAAATAATTTGCCCTAGTATGGGATGTATTATCATCATATGATGGCTCTATGATAATGTGCTGTAAGATTAACATCATTTTAATATATATATGAGGATGGAGTATGATCAACGTCAGAAGATGTATTAGGAGTAGCATTACTTTAAATTTTAACTTATGTTGTGATAAGGGAAGAGAATAAAGTTAATCCTCATGGGTTGATAAGAGATAATAAATATTACATGTAGGTTTAGTATCCACTACATTAAAAGGATAAAATATGAAAAAAAAAAAAAAATTATTAGTAATTTATTTAGAGATTGAATGTTTATTTGAAATGCCTTTATTATGAACTCCTTTTCTGAACATATAGTGATTTTGCTTGGATTGTTCTTTGTGCTCTAGATTATTGTGCAAGGAATAAAGTAAAATTGAGAAAGAATATAGAGGCATGACCAAAGGTAAATCAAAATGGAAACATTTATACCTCTAGAGAGTAATTTAGAGGTATGATCAATGAGGAAACTTAAGGACATTATGAAGGGAATATATATATATATATATATATGAGTAGAGAGGAATCTATAAGAGATTATAAAGAGGAATCCATAGGTGTAACCAAAGAGGAATATATAGGAGATTACAAATGGAAACTTATATGTGCACATGAATTAAGCCATATTCTTACCCAAGGGTCATAAAATTTAGATTCATCATCATAAAGATTACTAAGATTATCCTCATTAATTAATTTTTTAGTATGAGCTATCCATTATGGATCATAATGCAAATCATAACATGAGTAGAGAAAAATAGATCTAGGGGATGTAAGGCAATAATAAATTGAATTTTACAATTCATGATGTATTTTACAATTGAAATATGTATAATAAACAATAAATTTAGTATATATCACGAAGCTAATGACTATGAATATAATATGAATCAATTAATGCCAATAACTATGAATAAATGCAATGCAAATCAAGTGATGCTAATAAATGTAAACAAATAAATGATAACAACTATGAATACAATCAAAAAAATCAAGATATGAGGATTATATAAGAGTTTGAATGATTAATATTCTCTCAATTATACTTTCCTTTCATAAATTGGTCTTGGCCTCATATTCCAAATAAATAACTACAGAGGTAGAACCATTCCTAGAGACCACTATTCTAGGTTTTGAGGGTATGGTGGGATTAAATTCCCTAGGAGATCCATTATTATTAGGTACACCCCAAATAATATTGATAAAAGAGGCTTCCTTTGGTATAAATAAGGGACCCCAATAATTTATGATATACTATGAGGGAAATGGAAACTAAACTCCTTGTTTTGTGTTGTACTATGGATATTATTACTAGTGTAAACCCATAAGGAAATGGTATATGTAAATAGATAACATTTATCCCTTAATTATACTAATTAATGAATATTAAAACCATTGAAATATCATTTATAAAAATAAGTGAAAAATAAAAGGATTTTTAGTTTCATAAATTCATAAAAATTCAACTCCGGGTTGAAAGAAAGATATTACATGTTAGAATGATGTAAATCAAAACAAAAATTTATTTATTGGTGGATTT
>JARHVA010006190.1:105000-107500 GCA_037957365.1 Torreya grandis | reverse complement strand
GGGTAGATCTTTAAGAGAATTTAAGACTAATTAATTATCATTTTCATGGATAAAATTGATGATGAAAACTTACAAAAAATAATTTATTTAAAATGCAATAAATTGTATCAAAAACACTTATAGAAATTATATTGGTTTCATGATTATTCTAGATAAATTTATCAACTATATGAAGTAATTTAGATATAATTTTTTTATTATAGAAAAAAATAGAAATTTTGAAACATTTTTTCTACTAAACATTTAGCTATTTCTTAAGAGAAGAAAATCTACCATTAATGAGTGGTTGATCTCTCCATATTGTATGTGATTACCTAGTTGAATGCATATACTATCATGGATTATTTTTATGTTTCAATTAATGAAAATTGAAGTGTATTTACAGTCAATTGAATTCAAATTAGATTGATATTTATGGATAAACCAAAATCTAACAGTTAAAAGTTAAAAATACAGACTCATGATGGTGATGCACTTTGATCTGGTGAAGTTAAAAAGAATCACCTATGAGCTTAATAGCTTGCTATGAAGTCCTAAGAGAGCTAGGGGAATTCTATACACAAACCTTGAAACATGAGAGAAAAATGGCAAGAGAGTTGTTTAGAAGAGGGACAAAAACCATATAAAATCAACAAATGACTAATAAGTCTCAGTTTAGACAAATAGTCGAAAAAAAAGTATAATGAAGACATCCTAATTAATGAGTAATAAATTCCTTAGGGTCATTTTTAATTTTATACATAACTGTATATTTCATAATTTAATCGAGGGTTCATTAGATTGTGGAGGTCACCACTTAGTATACTATGTGTGCATATGTGTTTTAAGAAAAAAAAGAAAACTATACACTGTAGAAATAATATCAAAACTAAAGTTTGATTTTTGAAGTATGATTTATAGAGAATCTTTGTTCACAACAAGTTTACCAAGATTCATTGAAGTGAAATAAAATCAATTATTCATACACTCAATATCAACTTCTTTTTTTTATCATAAATATATATAGATTTATTTTTAAAAATTTAAATCATCTTTATAATTTATTCAAAATTAATAAATATGCAAACATAGAAAGTGTTATTATTGTTTAAATTTAGTTTTAATCTATGTGATCTCATGAAATAGCTTTACAAGATACCTATGTAAAACCTTTAAATATTTTTGCATCATAAAAGGTATGTGCAAGCAATATAATTCTAGTACATATTCATGACAGGTGGGATTGTAATGTTATTAAAATTATTGGCTATTGATAATATTATTTGAGCAACCACCTATGATAGAAGATTTAATATATTATTTTGTTTAAATTATTATGTCCAATCTATAGGTTAGAAATTTGAAAGTGTGTCAAATCTATAATTGACCACATGATTTCATATTTATCACAATGCATCCATACATATCCCATAGAAATTATGTACTTCTTTCTTATAAATTTTAGAAAAAATAAACTATTTATTTTTAAAGGGAAAAAAAACTTAGGTATTTACTTAACAAATAAAATTACTAATGTGAAGAAAAAATCTACTCATGGATATATTGAGATTGATTACAATATTGTAAATTGTTTGGTTTTTGAGGGGAATGAACCATGGAATCTCAGAGAGAAAAATGATGGCCCAAGTGATCCCAGAAAAATTAATTTATAGATGAGTAGTAACCATAATATAAGGGACCCATAATTAAAAAGGAAATGAAATCAAAGTGAAAAAAACCAAAAGTTTGTCCAATATGCTGATAGAAGTTACATTTTGCTAATGTGTTTGTTTTTTATATATTAAAGCATTTAATGTTTTTCTGTTTTCTTTTACTACGATAAAAAGTGCCACAATATTATTTGAAGTGTTTTGAGTCAATGAAAGGCACACCATTTCTCATAATGTGAGTTTTAAAATCAAATTATTTACTATATATGGTTTACATGTGTTTGGGGGTTAGAGGATTGAGTCTGATAATGAACAACAAATAGGGAAAATGTTAGTGATCAAAGATGATTTCCACAAATCACAATATTTATAAAATTAATATGATTTTTAACATCATCTATAATTTTAGGATTTGAGATGGACAATCATCAATGTTTTCTCTCAATTTATTTTCAGTTAATTTCTTTATCCTTATAACATTAGTACAAGTTTCAACTTCATCTATAATAATAGGATTTGAGATGGATAATGTTCATTGTTTTCTCTAAATTTATCATGTTAATTTATTTGTCACTTCCTCGATGATAATGTAAGGGAAATTAAATCTCAACATGACCATCATTAACTATTGTATGACTTAAATGATAGGATATGACCTCCTTAAGAGTCCTAAGATACAAATAAAAAAATTTAGATTTTTTTTTCCTTTTTTATTTGCAGACAAGATTTGAAAATAAAGATTGAAAAGGAGCCCTATAAGTGGGAATTATGGTGATGTGGTAAATAATAAAGTACATATACAACTAGATAGGTTTAATAAATAAACATGATAGGAAGAGTAAGGCCTAAGC
>JARHVA010006190.1:7500-100000 GCA_037957365.1 Torreya grandis | reverse complement strand
CATAAAATTACCATAGGATTGAACCCACAACTTATTGTTATTCATAAACCACCAAGGAAGGTGCAAAAAACAAGTAGTGCTTAAAATACTTTCCATTCATAGGATATGTTATGTTGTGTCATTGAATGTATTTTAATCGAAATGTATTTCCACGAATTATATCTAAATTTAAAAAAGTTAATATCCATGTTATCTATAATGTGTAATCCCACCTTGTATTACCATGGGCTTTATCCCATAATATGACTAAGTCTAAAATCTTGAAGGCCTTTATGTAGGATATTTTGTCAACCCATATCTTGATAATTAAATGATGCTTGCTAAAGATTTGAAGAGATTCATCATACATGTCTTACATTTAAATAATGTCTAAAAATCTAAATTAAATTATAACATCATCCTCGATCTATTCTAACATGAACTAGTAATTGATTTAAAGGTTATGAAGAAGATTGGTGCAAAACCACATAAAATAAAAAAGGAGATGTCTTGAGGGACTTCTTGACTTGTGATCGATATACTCATAATACAAATTTCAATAAAGAGTTCCATTTTATAGGCTTGTTTTTAGTTGATTTCGTAATTTCACTAATAAATTTCTTGTTCGTTAACTCAACAATGCCATTTCCTTGTGGGTAGTAGTTGGAAGATAACTTTTCCATGATTGCATTTTCATAAGCACATTTAGTGACTTATATAGATTGGAAAGTAGGACCATTTTAACACACTAATGAAATTTGTGTAACAAACCTAGTGACAATACATTTCTCAATGAATTCAATGAATTGATTTCTATATTATTCTTCATGATAACAACTTTGGTCCATCTCACGTAGTAGTTAGTCAAAGTTAACACAAAATTATGTCTATTTCACCTTTTTTTATCCTAAGGGTTAAACGGAAGAGTATTCTAATCAAACAAGGAATAGGATAATCTTTAAAGTAGGCCAACAAATGAATTTAGAGAATACATACATTTTGATAAGAAATATCAACTTTAAGCATGTGCAGAATGTTGAAAATAAAAAATTCAATATTATAGTAATATTATAAGTGGGAAATTATATTTAGCTTATACATTGATGTGCATGTGGATCCAAATAAGGTAGGTGTATAAATAGACTATTTAAAGATTTTGATCTAGTTTTTGGATTTTAAAAATTAAGTTTTAACCAATGAAAACACTTTCATCACCATAGGGACACTTTGATGAATGATATTATTTACATTTCAATGCATTTTTACTATGTAAAATACTTATTTTTAATTATATTTCCATTTAGGTATTTCTAGGTATTGTGTTACATTATAAATTATGTATTTATATTAAGTACACAAATTTTTAATATCATAGTATAACTCAAATCCTATATTCTCCTCTTATGTCTTTTCACCTTGCCAGAAAAAGGTTAATGTGATCATGAAGTGGATCTAACCTCGAGAACCCATCTATCAGTGGTCAATATGTACATATAAAATAATCTTAAGAGGCATCATACATATTTATTTCTCCCCTATGTAATGGCTTCTATTTTAATAAGGTTAAAATATAGTATATGAAAGTGATTATAGTGATCTTCCTTGTAACTTGACAAATACTAATTATGAGACATTATTTAAATTTTTGAGATTTGTAATATGTCTGCTCCTACGACTAATATAGAAATATGTATTAATGAGGTAATATAACTTAGTTTTATAAGTGATTAAAAGATGTTGAATAGGTGTTTGTTTTGTATTTGATAGATGAATAATGAATTATAATATTTTGTATTCATATCACACATTTTAAAAATATTCCCACATAAGAGTTAATGATAGTTATTAGGTTCTCATACATATCAAAATATTTTCATATTTTACTTTTTAATAGTTTAGGACACTTATATTCAATCTAGGATGGTAGCATTGATAATACTAGCCAAGTCTGAATGCAGCAATATAGGAAGATAGAAGGTTATTTAATCTCTGTAACTAACAATGAAAGCTATATATCATAATTATGCAATACATTTGATATAGGTAATCATAATATATGGTTTAAACTAAAATATAATAATTTAAGCTAATACAGTGGCAAAGTCAAGCCTATCATTGTGAATGAAGATCTAAAGCTGAAGGTTAGAGCCTTGAGTGATATTTTTCAAGTATACAAGATAAGTTTCACATATAAAAAAATGTTTAATCATCTATAGTGTTTTGAGGACAAATTTAGATTTATGACACCAAAAAAATCCAACCCTCATTGAGAAAATAGGAATATTTCACTTACTAGATAGATCGACATAACTATATGCATTTCTCTACTAAAAAGAACTTGACACTGATGGGAAGTTCACATGTGGTGGTGTGTGTCTTTGAAAAATTTGGGATAGTAATAGTTAGATCTTAGGATTTTGTGGGATATTATATTACTCAAAGGATTCCAACAACCTAGCCTATCATTGAGATGGCATAATATTTCTCTCACTTTTTCTTTAGGTATACCCCTTAAGTAGATCTCCTCATAGTTTTAGTGTTGTAACACTATTTTATTTATAATGTAAAGGGAAAATTTAAACCTAAGTTTGATCTTTTCTTATTTTCTTAAGTGGTGGGATAGGTCCTTTGTATAATATAATGTATTACATGGTCATACCAATCGTTGCCTAAAATATAGCTAGCATTGACTTGAACAATGCCAATTGTATGATTCACATATGAGATTAGCTAGATGAGGATATAGCCTCTTACCACTATGTAATATATAATTTCCAAGTTAAAGTATTTATTTTTGGGTATATATTTTCCTCTACATTCTCCTAGTTAGTTTTTTCGTAGTATGATATTGATTAAAGGATTATGGACAATAACATAGATGTTACTGCATAGTATAAAATTATTGAATTTATTGACATCCTTGTGTACATCATAAGATTTTTTTATCTATCATGGACTATTTACATTCTGTATATTTCATGTTTTGGCTCATTAAATATATGGGATGATCCCATTCATCTATCATCTAGGTGAGTACTACATCAGCCATATGGTATGACACAAAAAAATACATGAAAATTTTCTCAATAAAATGGAGGAAAATTTAAACTGGGGACTAGGAAATGTGTTACGTAATGTCCTAAAATGATGCCTTAGCCTCAAATATATATTCAATCTAGGAATCCTATTTGAACATTATGTTTAGTGGTATACTAATTTTAGTGAATCCAAAAATAAACTTATTTTCAAAATTAATTTTTTGAAAGAATGATTTTAATTCTTTTTTGTTGATTGGGAAAGGGATTTGTGAATTGACATCGATCATATCCATATAAATGAAAATTAATTCCCTTAACATTATGTGGCCAATTATTTTACATAATGTGAAGTTGAGTATGCTTTTTAAAGGATTTAAAGAAATTACATATATATGGCTTCTTTTGAGTACCTTCTATAGATGCTCCACATGATGTGATGAGTTTTTATTAAAAATAGTCAATTCATCTATGTATATAATGATGCACAAACCTATAAACTCATGGAATATGGAATTCATGCCCCACTAGAAGGTTTCACCTAAATTTATAAAACTAGAGGGCATCCTTTTATATGTAAGAATTTTGAAATTGTTAGTAAAATAAATTTTCATTTTATCATCTTATAATAAAATTTAATTGTACCTAGAAAATTCATCTAGAAAGGACATCATATTGGAAACATTAAAAATCTTAATCATCTCATCGAGTGAGGGCAAGGGTAGTTGTCCTTCATGAAGGCTATGTTTTGGTTACATAAATTGACATAGTATAATTTCACAAGTTATTTTGCATATTGGGACCAAGTTTACAACCTAGTTTGAATCCCTGATAGGGGATACAATTCTGATAGTTAATAATTTTTGGACTTATCTATAGATGATAGGTTATAAGGTTGGATTTAATGGTGTTTGTCTCCTCCTAAAATATTGATGGGAATATTTAAAAGGTATCATGTTTGTGATGATTTACAGGTCAATTTTATACCACTCATCATAGGACGATGAAATCAAGTCCCCTTGTTGATGAAATAATGTTTTCAAACTCTACTTATCCAGGTCAGCGAAGTTGAGTCCAATATTAACATGCTTCAGGTGTTCTTCAGTTCCTAAATTGAATACAATGAGGTCTTTTCACTATTTTTTCATTGCCTTTAATTTATAAAATATGTGTTTTGATTAAAATGTCTCTCAAAAGATGCCATAATCTTATGGATGATGTTTTATTTAAGATAGATGATGCCACTATCACCTATTCATGTACTATTAGTTGGATTTGTGTCACCTTTATCAATGACATGGAATTAAAAAACCCTAGACCTGTGCAAAAAATGGATGATTTTCTAGTTATATTTAAACACCTAAAAGTTGTCAACATTATTCATTATAGAGGGATAAGGGGTGAGTTCTATAGAAAACTTCCACAAGTTTAGTTCCTGAAGTGGATCTATGTTTTCAATAGAATATTCTAAGGAATACAAAGTTTAATTTTTTTCTCTATAGATGGTTGTGATATTGAATAATTCAAAGGATTCCATGAAAACTAATGCATGGTTCTTATATTTATTTAAGTATCAAATCTTTCATTCTAATTTACTTGTTACATAGTTTATTAACAAATTAGAATAACCATAGACTATTATATTATAACACTTATCTTAATGGTAAGTTATAATCCTATCACTAAATCTTCATACTAAGTGATATTTTTCTTAAAAGAGAATCATAATTTGTATTCTTCCAAATATTTCCTTGCACATAAATATATCAAAATAGTATTTATAACAAAATCTTGCTCTGATTGTTCCCTATAAAAGTATAGATTCCAAATTAATATTGAGGTGACATGTTATTCTCTTTTGGGGCATCTTTCATGGCCATAATGTAGATATCATGGTCAATTAAACCAAATTTCACGTTTTTATTGTTATAATTATACTCTATAATGATGTTTTCCATATTATGTTCCATATCAATTTGAATTTGGTTAGATATCCTTCTCTAGGGAAGCCAAATATGAGAATAGTCAATAAGTATGTACCCATTAAGTGTCTTTGACTAGTTGTTGATTTGTGACATGCCATAACAACTTAGTGTCTCAACTACCTAAATGTCCATGAAGTTTTTAACTCGTGCTTCAAATGGTAATTACATGTAGACATTAATAATTCACCTTCCACCTTAACCTATGAGTTACACAGTTGAACTATGACTCTATCAAACATAGCTAGTGATAAACCTTATTTATTACAAATACATGCAAGCATGAGATTTCCCAAGGCTCATTAATCAACTAGGTAATTTTGTATATTTTTACCAAATGTTATCATTGTGAGTAAGAGATGGAGAGGACAATATTTTTTTTATGGATTGTTATGTTTATATATGTGGGTTTTTATTTACTTAGGGAACATTTTTCAGTCAAAGTCTTTAGTAACAAGTCTCTCTATTTAGGTATTTGGGATAAATCACGTAATTTAATGTCTAAATTTGTGCTTTTAATGTATTCCACTATGTTTTACCCTTTATTATTAAGGAATTTAGGTGTACTATTTATAAAAAGTTGGAAATTTCCATTTCGAGGGGATGATTATTAATTGTATTTCGATCTGAAGCTATAGCAACATTGTAAGGATGCGTATAAGTAGTGAAATGTGACTATGTGTTACTGAAAAAGGCATAACTATCCATTTTAATCTATTTAAAATAATGAATCTAATCCACATTTTGTTTTGGTTCATTCTCTTCCTATCTTTGGAAGTCTAATTGTTCAAACATCATAGTAGTGTTTGGTGTGTAGGGTATACTGGCTATATTATATGGGTCTTGAACATCCTCGTAACCTTCCATCATTTAATGGAGGACCTATAATGCATTTAAAATATTGATGTAATCTAATTCCCCATGTTTAGAATTATTATGAATCCTAGACTTGTTAGGCAAACCTAAATCACAAATGTTGATTTTAAGAAGTTAATTATAGGTGGATTTAGAATTGGAATTTTTTTTTATGAATAGTTTAATGTGCCTTTAGAACATATAAACCCTATTATAATTATATGCTTCACTATTTCCAAATTCGATTTAGAGATTCAAAAGTCACTACTAACATTTTGAACCATGCATTAGATATCATTGAGTTCGCATTTAGGAGTACCTTGAGGTGAAAAATCCAAATTATTTTTGAAATAATGGTTCATGGATAGACTTATATTTTGTATTTTGGCCTATATTTAATCCACCTAGTAAGCCTAATTATTGATTACATGTCATGGGACATAAAAAAGAGTTGGTTAAAAAAAGGTGCATGTTCCATCATAGGGATAATTTTTTCAACACTTTGGATAATGATTAGAACTAGGAGATTTGGGATGAAATTTGGGACTTTCATAACCTAAAATAACTGAGGAGTTATATATCTATAAATATGTATAGAATCCACATAATCCTATGTGAGGTTTAGGTCATTCTAGGCTCTAATCATGAAGATAAATAACATTGGATCTAAAGAAATCTTATACATTTCTAGTCCCCAGTCATTTCTAGGTCTATATAAGATATCAATAAAGATAAAAATTTCATATAAACGAACATTAAAGTCTCTGATAGGTTGATTTGGATTTGTGTTCAAGTCTTTTAATTGTTGGTATATTATGCCTCGACTAGTGATTTGTCCAAATTAGGAAATAAATGTATCATTAAAAACTATCCAATTACTCATTTAAATCAAACAAAAGTTTAATAACTAGTCATTTTTGTCTAATATCAAGGTAAATAGAAAGTTTCTACATTATACATTCTCATGAATAACATTTAAAAGTCTTAATCAGGACTTAAAAGCTTAGATATGCTCCTCAACTATCAATACTCTATAAGGAGTGAATTGGGGGAGATACTTTTCTACATTTATTTTTAAGTCATTTACAAAACGAATTACATTAGGTAGATAGCCCATAACTATAGTCATTTTTCTATATGTATAATGGTTAACTTTGGTAGGTGAGATAGGATAAGTATTTAAGACTTTGGGTGTTCCCTTGTGTATTTTTAGTCAAAAGTGGAGTTTCAAATGGGACACTAATAGTTTATCCTACTAATAAGATCTAATTATATTTATGGATGAATAAATTATTATTAAACCCAACTATCATAAACTTTCTTGACACTAGGAACTATTGATTATAAGTTACATCTTTTGACAAGCCAAACACTACAAGAAGATTATGAGCAACCTTCCTTCTAACACCACTTTGTATTGATGAGTATTTTTAATACCAACATATGGAGATTTTTTAATCTTATTTTAGGACTTATAGAATTATTCTAATGCATGTGTTTTAGGTATTTGTGTTTATAAATAGCCATAAGTTGTAATAGTGGCTAGAGAAACATAAATTTTTCTAAGGTTTTTTTGATGTAGGAATTTGAATAGAAACATTGAGAAATCATTTTAAAATTGAGGGATGAAGTATAAACATTGGAAACTATACTAAAGTGGCACATCAGATATCTAAAAAACATAAAAGAGAGTGAAAGTAGGGAAAGATAGAAGGTAATCGTATACCTATTGACATAATGTCATTCAAACCAATCCAAATAGATGAACCATGTAGTGAGGACCAATATCGACCCTAACTAAACTATGAGTCAAATTAGAGTAAATACAGATAAGAGTCTAATGGAAATGAACTGATGAAACATATCTTGAATTATAATTGAAGGGTTAACTATTGACAAATTAATGTTGCAAATTTGATTATAAATTAATATGATATTAAGGTTGATACAAACTAGGTAGCTATATTAGTCACATTCTCAATATAATTATTACTAAAACAAAAAACCATATTCATAGACTGAACCTTCTCAATGGAGCATGTTTCTACATAATATATAACTAGGAAAATGAAACAAAAAAACATACTACATAGATATTGTAAACCCTAAAATCTTGTATTAGTATTTTTATAATTTACTTTTAAGTGACTTAGATATAAATCAAACCAACTATAAAATCTGTTTAGGTGAGATAGATAGCAATTCAACACCAATAAAGTCTTACCAAAAGAAAATATATATACCTAAGGGTCTATTTGATTATTACAACTACGATAAATATATTTGCAATGCTAATCACATCCTTAGAGGGCTAATAAGATCATGGGGATATGAAATAATAATAAAATATTATTCCCTACTAGAACTACTGAAATGTATAATTAATGGGTTAGCATTTACTATGGGGACCATTAAAAACCACTAAGATGCTTTATCACCTTATGTAGTTTGCAATTTTTTGGACTCCTACATTGATTGAATGATTTTCATATGTGATTTATAGTATGGATAATATTTGGTGATATTAATTCCATGTCTAATGGTAATTATTCCAAGGCTATAGTATGCCACATGAAATCTATAGAAAAGTTTGTAATGACATGAAGGCTTGGAAGGGTTACATATAGGATTGATCCTTCATATGTGGAAACATTTTTAGTAATAATGACAGAACAAATATATGGTAAAAGTAACATCATGAAGACTCTTAAAATATGAAATATTTGGTAATTAACTTGTCTTACAAACCATTCTAAATTGAATAAGTTCAAATGCTTAAGCTCATATTTTACATCTATGTAATTAATTTTTTCCTCAGGGATGCATTTAAGGAAATACAAGGTGGGTATATATTGAAAGGGAAATGGGGGTTTATTGATAATAATATATTACATAAAATAAATAATTTTAACATACAGTTCAAAGTGACACACATATATAATAATAAAACAAGTCCAATCCAGTAGGTAGTAAAATTAGAATGAAAAATAAAACATGTAGCAAAGGAGACTACTATAGTTCCATCATATGTATGAATTTGATTCCTTGAATGTAGCATATTTCATGTAATACATGTGTAAAATAATAGTGATTAAAAAGAAATTTTTGTGATATATAGTTCAATATGGTAGAGGGGTTGTGGGTAAATACAACATGTAAAGTGTTTGCAGAAAACATATATATGCCCCCAACATAGCAAGGTTTTTAAGTAATAATGGAAATGTGAGATCATAGAATCATGTGGAAGTATGTACTATATCACATTAGAATAAATTATGATAAGCAATGTGCATTATAACTATAATAAGCAGCATATGAAAATAATTAAGCTAGAAATTTTGTAAAATGCTTTAAGTTCTGATTTTGAATTGTTGAAAATATTTTGAATTTTTTGAGATTTTGAAATATATGCATTTATTTTTATTTTTATTAAATTTATAATGTTAAAATATATTTTTAATAAAGGTTATACAAATAAAATATTTTAAAATAGAGGAATTAGGATGGATTTGAAAAATCCTCAAAAAGTAACAAAATCATAACATGATAATAGTGGAAACAAGCAATGTTCCCCTAATGCATATGCAAATTTGAGTCATAACAATGTTGTCTAAATATGTAAATTATTGAGGAATGTATATTATCCAAAAATTATAAATAGGTGATATGTGCTCAGGTAAGATGAACTAGTAGAATATCATGTAAATTCCATAGGGAGTAAGATATGCAATACTAAGTATGTAGAGTGCCATAGAGATAGTTCTTGTATATTGTTTAAATTAGTTTGAGAATTAACAGGGTAAGCACCCAAAATTAAAATAAATCTAAGTGGATCAAATAATTATTGGATAAGGTATAGAATAAGTAGTAGTTAAAATAAAATAAAATAGTTTATCTTGTTGATTAAATTTGTCCTAAGATATTTGGCAACTAGATGAAAAAAAATGAAAGGTAAATACTCATTGGTTGTTTTATTTCTTGCACATGAAATAATTGGTTTATTTTTTAGTTAAAAATCAATATCATTAGGATAGCACCAATATTCCATATTATTAGGCTCAAAATAATAAATTCAATCATTATCATAGAATAAAGTAAACTTTTTAAGTTTTGCTTGAGATTGTGAGATGTCATTTTGTTTGTCTTTTTTATTTGTGTATGAGAAATTCATTGGACCATAGATATAAGTTTATTTTTTAATATGTTCATAATTTTTATGAGATTATATATTATATTTATTAGATAATGATCACGTGTGAGTGCTTAAACATTATGAAGATAAGTAATTGGTGCTTTATCTTTGTATTTTTGCTCTATGTATGAAGTATATATAGTACTCGATTGTATATAAACCATATTTTTATCATTAAAATTTGTAGGAGTATTTTTATTTGGAATTTTATTTATGAATTAATTTCTGTAAAAGGAGATGTTTTGCTTATCTTGAAATTATTCTTACAAATTTTATTTTGGTAATTTTTATTTTTGTAATCTTCCTTACTCTAATTTTGATTTTTTTATATTTTATTTCTTGGAATTATATTTTTATATCCATATTTTATATGTGTGTTCCTTTTGAATTTTTATTTTAGTAGGTACAATATGAGTGGGTTTATTAATACTCTTATCTTTTATATGATCACCACTATCAAGGATACTTTATATTTTATTCTTTAAAACATAACAATTATATCTATGATGCCCATAAAATCTATGATATGCACATTAGTAATTTATATTTTTAAGGAGGCATATAATCTAATTTAATTATATTATTTTGAATCATTTCTCTTATAATCTCACTTAGAATCTTATTAGTGATTTGTATACTTTTTGAAACTTTAAATGTAGATGTATGTTATTTATGAGGCACATTATACCTAGATGAAGATGTATAAATATGATTAACACTAAAATACTTTGGAATTGTAGTAACTTTGATTATTTTTTAAGGAGATGTCATATTTGAAATTAAATAGTGATTTTGTATTTTAAAATTTTATATTAAGTTTTGCATATTGGTTACTACATTTGGAATGGATTCACAAACATAAAGCATAGGTATATTTGATTAAATAAGAACACCATAAAGGTGAGGTGTGTGATATAAAGGGATAATTTACTATTTTAGATTAATAGATTAATTGATTATTCATGATTAAGGTTATTTTTTTTATCAACAATAATGAAATAATTTGCACTAGTATGGGATGTATTATCATCATGTGATGGCTCTATGATAATGTGGTGTAAGATTAACAACATTTTCATATAAATGTGAGGATGGAGTATGACCAATGTCAGAAGATGTAGTAGGAGTAGCATTGCTTTTAATTGAAACTTGTGTTGTGATAAGGGAAGAGAATAAGGTTCATCCTCATGGGTTGACAAGAGATAATAAATATTACATGTAGGTTTAGTATCCACTACATTAAAAGGATAACATATGAAAAAAAAATTATTAGTAATTTATTTATAGGTTGAATGTTTATTTGAAATGCCTTTATTATGAAATCCTTTTTTGAACATATAGTGATTTTGCTTGGATTGTTCTTTGTGCTCTAGATTATTGTGCAAGGAATAAAGTAAAATTGAGAAAGAATATAGAGGCATGACCAAATGTAAATCCAAATGGAAACATTAATAGACCTCTAGAGAGTAATTTAGAGGTATGATCAATGAGGAAACTGAAGGACATTATGAAGGGGTATGTGTGTGTGTGTGTGTGTGTGTGTGTGTGTGTGTGTGTGTGTGTGTGTGTGTGTGTGTGTGTGTGTGTGTGTGTGTGTGTCTGTGTGTGTGTGTGTTTGTGTGTGTGTGTGTGTGTGTGTGTGTGTGTGTGTGTGTGTGTGTGTGTGTGTGTGTGTGTGTGTGTGTGTGTGTGTGTGTGTGTGTGTGTGTGTGTGTGTGTGTGTGTGTGTGTGTGTGTGTGTGTGTGTGTGTGTGCAGGTGTGTGCGGGTGTGTGCGGGTGTGTGTGTGTGTGTGTGTGTGTGAGTAGAGAGGAATCTATAAGAGATTATAAAGAGGAATCTATAGGTGTAACCAAAGGGAAATATAGAGGAGATTACAAATGGAAACTTATATGTTCACATGAATTAATCCATATTCTTTCCCAAGGGTCATTAAAATTTAGATTCATCATCATAAATATTACTAAGATTATCCTGATTAAGTAATTTTTTAGTACGATCTATCCAATAAGGATCATAATGTAAATCATAATATGAGTAGAGAAAAATAGATCTAGAGGATGTAAGCCATTAATAAATTGAATTTTACTATTCATGATGTATTTTAGAATTTAAATATGTAAAATAAATAGTAATTTTAGTATATATCATGAAGCTAATGACTATGAATATAATATGAATCAATTAATGCCAATAACTATGACTAAATGCAATGCAAATCAAGTGATGCTAATAAATGTAAACAAATAAATGATAAGAACTATGAATACAATCAAAAAAATCAATATACGAGGATTATCTATGTAAGAGTTTGAATGATTCATAGTCTCTCAACTATACTTGCCTTTCATAAATTGGTGTTGGCCTCATATTCCAAATAAATAACTACAGAGGTAGAACCATTCCTAGAGACCACTAATCTAGGTTTTGAGGGTATGGTGGGATTAAATTCCCTAGGAGATCTATTATTATTATGTACACCCCAAATAAGATAGAAAAAAGAGGCCTCCTTTGGTATAAATAAGGGACCCTACGAATCTATGATATACTGTGAGGTTTATGGAAACTAAACTCCTTGTTTTGTGTTGTATTATGGATATTTTTACTGGTGTAAATCCATAAAGAAATGGTATATGTAAATAGATAACATGTATCCCTTAATTATAATAATTAATCAATATTAAAACCATTGAAAGATAGCTTCTAAAAATAAGTGAAAAATAAAAGAAAGGATTTTTAGTTTCATAAATTAATAAAAATTTGACTTCAAGTTAAAAGAAAGATATTACATGTTAGAATGATGTAAATCAACAAAAAAAATCATTTATTTGTGGATTTAATAAAATTTTTAAAAAATTGAATTATTTTATGTCATATATTATCTAAATTTTAATGCTCTTTTACTTCATTCAAGAATTTACAAAAGTTAGAAAGAATTCATTTCTAAAAATTCAAGGAAAAATAACAAACAATATCCAAAATAAAATTAAGGTTCACAATAATGTTTAACCATTTAATTTTAGAAAATATTTAAACTAATGTAATTAAACTATTGAAATGCAAATGTTCATAGGTAATGATCTGATATCAAAATACAATCAAATATATTAAAGTATAGAAATTAGGAAATTGTTAAAAATAGCAAATTTGAATAGGGTTGGAGATCATATCTTAAAATATAAATATATTTGATTATGAAAATATAATGACATGTAAACATAGTCATGTTAGAACATAGTAATTTTCGATTTCCTATGATAAGTCCACATGAGGTAGGTTAGGGTGCACTACACATTTTTTTAATCTATTACAATGATGTCCTAGTTGAATATAATCCTAAATTATCTATTTGGTTCTATACAATAGTATTTGGAGGCTAACTATTGAGCTCTATTTTATAATATATCACACAAAAGACATGAAAATATCAATACCTATTCATACACATACACCAGATTAGAATTATATAATATAAAAGAGTAAAAATGGGTTAGTAAGTATAAATGAGATAACCTTAGAAACCCCTTGTGACTTAGTTTTTAGTACATATCCTAAATAAGACTTGGACCAATATAATTCTCTCTCGTAGAGTGAATGTGTGGTCTATGATTATGCATTTAGAATGATTTTAGCTAGATGATTAAATTAAAAAATTCACAATAAATCCCCTTGACTTGAAATAAAAACTATTTAGACTTTTATATTGACTTTTAGAATGATATAGAGGTGAAATATAAATAAATAGTGATATTTTTGATAGTACAAAGTGATTTTTTCTTAAGAGATTCAGTGAGGGTTAAAATAAGTAGCCTTGATGTGTCTTTATAGGATGATCCTTAGAATTGATATGATAAAAGATTAAAAAATACATGACAAGATCCATTATATAACTTATAAATTAGAAAAATGAAACATTAAGTCAATGGAGATAAGGCTACACTATGGGAGAAGACCACATTATGCTCTTATCCTACTAGTTTATAGTTTAGCAAACCCAACTTACCTTAATTTCTTTGCCCACAAGAAAAATGGATGACATCCTAATGATTTCAAGAATACATCATATTTAAATACATAAAATACAAATTTATGACAATTGATAACTTTAAATTACTATTTCTTCTTGATGATGATTTCTAACATGCCCGTAGACCAATACCTATGACTTGAAGGGAGACATTAAGGAATAAATTACTTAGAGGAAATAATGTATGGTTTTATATAAGAACGACCCACATTTTTTTAATTTAAACATTAGTTTTACAAAGATTAGGTGGATATAAATCTTCTTAATCTTAAGACCAAGGACTAAGGGGTATCTATTATTCCAAACTCACCTAGGGCATAATCCTAGCCTCATCTTCTTTTGGTATCTTTTGGGATTTGTGCCTTTGTGAATTGATAGGAAAAGAATTTTACACCATCATCCTCACTATTGGACAACAAACCACTTAATGAAACTACCAACATTTAATTACACCCCAACACATACATTGTTCATTGTCCATGTTAACTAATTAAGGAAGCCTAGATAACTGATAATAGAGAAAATAATAATGTACTAATGAAATAATGTCCTACCATGTCATATATAAAAAATAAAGTAGATATTAAAAGTATTTTATACAACCCTTAACGGAATACAAGGTTCCATTTAAGGAAATGTGTAAGTATGCATGTATTTTGTCATGATCCAAGGAATTGCAATGAAAATTACTATATTAACCTCCTACAAATCTCATTAAAATTTTAGAATAGTTATTCATGAATAAATATAAGATTACTTCCTTGAAACAATAGTAATGACTTGTTCACTTCCATTCAAAATTAATACATAAATTTCAGCAATGCCCCATATACAAAACATTTATGGAAGTAATATTATTTTAGTAAATGTATGGCACATGTATCCTCATTTATTATGATGAAAAATAAGTAATAAAATGAGGCAGATATTTCTTATAAATAATCACATCATCCTTTTACATGCTCTATGCATACAAGGTAATGTACAATAGTAACTAAAATAAAATATATTTGCCTTGTAAATTCCATAATATATTTAGAGAAAATAATAATTAATTTCAAATAATAAACCTAGGCAATAGGTATACAAGGTATATTTTATTGAACTATAGTGTCATGTCAAAGGAAAGTTTCTATAATAGATAAGACTAAAAAATTATTTGTCTTATTATAATATAACTTTCCTTGGAGATGACATAAATTAGGATGGAATGGACCCAATAATTCCAAATCATATATAATTAACCCATATAATAGTGTAATGTATGAACAACTTCCAAATAATGATCATTTAGTATGAAATTTCATAAATCAATATTGAATAAACTCATTAAAATTATCTTGCAAGATAGGAGGAAGAAAAATAATAGTTATTCAAATATAATAAAATCACCATGCCAAATAAGTAAAACCATCATAAAAATATGTAAATGGAAAAATAATATTAGTTTATCATGGGTTTTAGAGATGAAGAAGATACTATTTTGAAGTTTTTACCAAATGGTGAGCTGGGTTAGTGCAAAATTTTGACTCACCTAAACTCAATTAACATTTTAATCAACATTCACCTACTAGTTTTGATCATAATGTGTACAATATTTTGGGGAATAGATTGTTGTTATTGACCATGAATGTCCTCCACCTACTACACACCTTTTTTCTACACATTTTCATTTGTTTCTCTCTTCCTAAGCATAGAGAATAAAGGAATTGATTTATAAAATTAAAAGCCTACATGGGTGAAATGCCATAAATTCATTTATTTCTAAAATTTCAAGCCTCCATAGGTGAAATGATATTCCCTTAATTGACTTCCCAACATAAAAAATATATATTTAAGGCACTTTATTAATTAAGATATCGCATCAAATCCTCCAAATGAAATGGCATACCCCATTTAGCATTTCAATGAATGGTCTATCATTTTTTCCAAGAAGGAATATAGGAAATTAGTTTATACTCATTGATTAAATTCTCTTTTAGAGCATATCCATTAAAATAATTGTTCTCATTTAGATCATGAACTAATGTATAAAAAGAGTAGTGGCATGGATTCAGTACCTAATGTGAATAATAGTTTTGATAGGTGTAAGGAAAAAGTATTTTTGTTTCTAAAATTTGTTGAATCATAAGTATGTCAAGTCTATAAAGACGTAAACCTTGAAACTACATAGTTTAAATCTCTATGAAACTAGTAAATCTATTAATTAGTTTAAGAGTGATTAAATATCTATATAATTTCATTTGATTTAGTTATTTTGTCTGCTTAAATAATCCTAGGTCTAAGTAGGGTAGCTCTTTAAGAGAATTGAAGACTAATTAATTATCCTTTTCAAGGATATAATTGATGATGAAAACTTACAAAAAATAAATTATTTAAAGTGCAATAAATTGTATCAAAAACACTTATATAAATTATATTGGTTTCATGATTATTCTAGATAAATTTATCAACTATATGAAGTAATTTAGATATAATTTTTTTATTATAGGAAAAAATAGAAATTTTGAAACTTTTTTTCTACAAAATATTTAGCTATTTAATAAGACAAGAAAATCTACCATTAATGAGTGGTTGATCTCTCCATATTTTATGTGATTACCTAGTAGAATGCATATACTATCATGTATTTTTTTTATGTTTAAATTAATGAAAATTAAAGTGTATTTATAGTCAATTGAATTCAAATTAGATTCATATTTATGGATAAACCAAAATCTAATAGTTAAAAGTTAAAAATAATGACTCATGAGGGTGAGTGCACTTTAATCTGGTGAAGCTAAAAAGAATCACCTATGAGCTTAAGACCATGCTATGAAGTCCTAAGAGAGCTAGGGGAATTCTATACACAAACCTTGAAACATGAGAGAAAAATGGCAAGAGAGGTGTTTAGAAGAGGGACAAAAACCATATAAAATCAACAAATGACTAATAAGTCTTAGTTTAGACAGATAGTTGAAAAAAAGGTATAATGAAGACATCCTAATTAAAGACTAATAAAATCACTAGGGTCATTTTTATTTTTATACATAACTATATATTTCATAATTTAATCAATGGTTCATCAGATTTTGGAGGTCACCACTTAGTATACTATTTGTGCGTATGTGTTTTTTAAGAAAAAAGAAAACTATAAACTGTAGAAATAATAAAAAAACTAAAGTTTGATTTTTGAAGTATGATTTATAGATAATCCATGTTCACAACAAGTTTACCAAGATTCATAAAAGTGAAATAAAATCAATTATTCATACACTCAATATCAACTTATTTTTGTATCATAAATAACAATAGATTTATTTTTAAAATTTCAAATCATCTTTATAGTTTATTCAAAATTAATAAATATGCAAACATAGAAAGTGTTCTTATTTTTTAAATTTAGTTTTAATCTATGTGATCTCATGAAATAGCTTTACAAGATACCTATGTAAACCCTTTAAATATTTTTGCATCAGAAAAGGTATGTGCAAGCAATATAATTCTAATACATATTCATGACAGGTGGGCTTGTAATGTTTTAAAATTATTGGTTATTGATGATATTATTTGAACAACCACCTATGATATAAGATTTAATATAATATTTTGTTTAAATTATTATGTCCAATCTATAGGTTAGAAATGTGAAACTGTGTCAAATCCATAATTGACCACATGATTTCATATTTATCACAATGCATCCATACATATCCCATAAAAAATATGTACTTCTTTCTTTTCAATTTTAGATAAAATAAACTATTTATTTTTAAAGGGAAAAAAAACTTAGGTATTTCCTTAACAAATACACATACTAATGTGAAGAAAAAATCTACTCATGGCTATATTAAGATTCATTACTATATGGTAAATTATTTGGTTTTTGAGGGGAATAAACCATGGAGTCTCAAAGAGAAAAATGATGGCCCAAGTGATCCCAGAAAAAGTAATTTATAGATGAGAAGTAACCCTAATATAAGGGACCCATAATTAAAAAGGAAATGAAATCAAAGTGAAAAAAACCAAAAGTTTTGCCAATATGCTAATAGAAGTTACATTTTCCTAATGTGTCTGTTTTTTATACATTAAAGCATTTAATGTTTTTTTGTTTTCATTTACTACAATAAAAAGTGCCACAATATTATTGGAATTTTTTTGATTCAATGAAGGGCAAGTCATTTCTCATAATGTGAGTTTTAAAATCAAATTATTTACTATATATGGTTTATATGTGTTTGGGGGTTGAGGATTGAGTTTGATAATAAACAATAAATAGGGTAACTGTTACTGATCACAGATGATTTCTACAAATCACAATATTTATAAAATTAGTATGATTTTTAACTTCATCTATAATTTTAGGATTTGAGATGGACAATCATCAGTGTTTTCTCTCAATTTATTTTTAGTTAATTTGTTTTTCCTTATAGCATTAGTACAAGTTTCAAGTTCATCTATAATAATAGGATTTGAGATGGATAATGTTCAATGTTTTCTCTAAATTTATCATGTTAATTTATTTTTCACTTCCTCGATGATAATGTAAGGGAAATTAAATCTCAACATGACCATCATTAACTATTGTATGACTTAAATGATAGGATATGACCTCCTGAAGAGTCCTCAGATACAAATAAAAAAATTTAGATTTTTTTCCTTTTTTATTTGCAGACAAGAATTGAAAATAAAGATTGAAAAGGAGCCCTATAAGTGGGAATTATGGTGATGTGGTAAATAATAAAGTACATATACAACTAGATAGGTTTAATAAATAAACATGATAGGAACAGTAAGGCCTAAGCTAGAGGACCCAATAAATATATATACTTTTTTAATCCATGTTTTGGACAAGCTTAGCTTTGGTTTTATCAATAATTTATGTTGGTAGATCTACATTGATGGTATGTTTTTTTAATTCAAAATGTAAGATCCATCTCACCCAATATCCTACATGTGCACAACGTTTATACATTGGGAGATTAATCTCTGCCATTTCAACATACTATATACGCAAGTCACTATAAGCCAGGTGGTTCTAGTGACACATACTAACATTAAAAATGGTAAAAGTCCATGTTTTCCCCTCTAAGAACTAATATTGTCACACCTATGTATGTATCAAAATGTTTTTACTTATTTATTTCAATGTGAATCATAACTATAAATGTGAAAGACACTCGTTCCTACACAAAAATTATATCTTACTCAATGAAGACACTGTATCAAACTTACATTTAAGACCAAATTAAAACTAATTTTACCCATCCTTAGATTACATTAGGGATCCCTATTTTATGGTTCCCTATATGTATTTATTTTTTCTATACTCATGTATCTATTTAGTCCTTTGCTATTTTAAAGATGAAATATCTTTTATTTTTCTTATCAATTCCAAATTGTTATCTAGCTACCAAAAATTGACATGAAATTGAATTTCATAATAATGAATCCACCTAGAAATAACTCTAATATGTAAATATTAATGTTTTTATATTCCCCTGAGTCAATTTATGGTTTTATATCTTTTTCCTCTAAAAATTTCTCATTTTTGGTATTTTAATACTAATATTTTAATGTTGATATTATCATTGACTTGT
Organism: Torreya grandis; assembly: GCA_037957365.1. NCBI lineage: Eukaryota > Viridiplantae > Streptophyta > Pinopsida > Cupressales > Taxaceae > Torreya > Torreya grandis. The sequence continues at coordinate 80,352 of JARHVA010006190.1, read as the reverse complement.
GAGATATTATTATTATTATTATTATTATTATTATTATTATTATTATTATTATTATTATTATTATTGGCTAATCCATAAATATATTTACCTTAGGGAAGTGACAACCTATTGATTGACTTACCATAATGGTACTTTACCCTTAGAAAAGCCTATCAATGTCCATGTCATATGATAGAAGGTAAAAAATTCCTATTGTTAGAAATTAATGAAAAAAATAATAATAGAACAATGATGTAAAATTTAATATGGAGACCATTATTTTTATTTTTTTGATAAGTCATTTTTTGATAATTTTTTAAAATTAAGTATTTTAATTTCCCCATATAAATTATCTTGTCATTTCCCTCTAACAAATAAAAATGCATATAATTAAACTTTTTCATATTTTCTTTTTCGAAAAATGCAATGTATTTTAGAAAACCAAGGTAAAAAAATTATATAAATTTTCATTAAGTAATATTAAATGAAAAATAATGTGGAGAGGGGATTACAATAAATAACTATTGCATAAAGTACTAATAATTCTTAATGGAGCACAACCATTCACATTTGGCATAATATTACATGTTTGAGTACATCATAATGTATAACGAATTTTTCCATACATGTCAAAGTGGAACAAGACTCATTAATCATCCCATGAATTTTAATTTTTAATTTTTAATTTTTAATTTTTAATTTTTAATTTTTAATTTTAATTTTTAATTTTTCAATTTTTAATTTTTAATTTTTCCCAATGTGAATTTGGAGCAATACTGACATAAAACACCTCTAGACACCTCAAACTAGTCCTTATCTCTTTTGTGAAGACCTATATATCTAAACATGGTAAAAAATAAACATTATCATAGGATTCATACGATAGGATTTGAATTAATAGGAAGAGTATGATAGTCACTACAGTGTACAATTATCACAACTTGGAATTCTTTAACCAATATAAATATTTAGGGTTAAAAGTAGAATATTTAGTGCATACCAATTTAAGATGCAAGGTGGTAACAAAAATGCCAATCTATTTATTCTCTATGTTTTATAACAAGCTTATTTTGAAAGAATAAATATCCTTTCAAACATGGTAGAATACATTGATGAGAATGAAATAATGATACCATATTACAAAAATAACTTATACTATGTACATAGATAAATGGTACCATGGTAACTATTGACCAAATTTGGTCTACATACCAAAAATGTGCATAGTCCAAAAAGTTCAGTGAAAGAGTAGGATTTGGATTTAGGAGTGGCCTGTTGATTCAATATGAGTAGGATTGATGGTGAAACCATTAAATTCAAGGTCATGGATTAGGTCTACACAAGCTTAAGATTTTCCTAGTTCTTTTAGGCCTTCAAGGATCAAGAAAAATCTCAAGTACAAGTTCAAGTAAAAGCTAAGTACAAAACCATTTTGGGCTAAGTATTTACATGGTAATTCTTTTGAAACTTTTACTTGACTAAGTGTTGATTATTTTGAGAATTATTTTAGGCTTTTATTTTGGTAAGACAATTTTATTTCAGAACCCTTTTTTAGCTAAGTGTTGAGTGTTTTTTGGACAAATTATCCAAGACAAATTTTTTGGAGCCATGAATTCTTTCAGACAAAATGTCTAAAGCAAAAGATGAAGACATATTTATCTCAAGTAAATTATTGCACAACAATTTCCATGCATACCTATTTTTTTGGAGAAATTGTCTACATTGAAAAAGGGTAAGGGTCATTTCTTAGTAAAATGGTTTGAAGTGAAAATTTCAAAGGATATTTCTATAGTAAAGTGCCAAAATTATTTTTATTGAAGGCTCATTTTATTTTACATTTTGGTCCTAGTTCAAAAGTTTTGAAGGGCATTGATTCAAGAAGGTGTCCTACATAGAATTATTGAAGGGTAAGTCTTCGAGGAAGGTGCCCCAAACAAAATGTCTAGAAAAAGGTTTGAAGGAAATAGATCGTATAAACTATGATCTAGATAGTTATGTAATTTAGGCTACAAAAAATAGCCATTTGAATTCAAAAAGTCTAGGATGGCCCCAACAGTGTTAAATTTAAGCACAAGAGATGATTGTTGGTTTTCAAATATGCAATGATGATCATGTGGACATCAAATATGCTCTCAAAGATTCAAATGTTAATCTATGGTGAATATATTTTTTATTCAAAAAGATTCAAGATCAATGGTCTACGTTAAATTCAATTAAAAATCTAGTGGTATGCATGACGTCAACAAGTCAATAAGACATTTACATGGTTGTCAAATTTAGGACATGGTAAGTAAACATTTGGGTTCAAAAGGACCTTAAAAGGTTTAAAGTTGGTTAAAATTTAATGATCCACCTGAGCCCAAATGCTGACACATGAGATATAATGATCTGTGGTAGAGTCAGAAGAGTTAAAAGGTCTGCAAGTTAAAGTCCTTAAAGAGATGCAAGTTGGATAGTATCCTACAGTTCAAGATCATCAAGCTGAGATCCAATAGTGCATGTTCACTAACAAAAATATGATTCTAACCTAAATAAATGATAAATGTGAGATCATACATCATTATTTGATGGAATAAAGGAGATGATAGGAAACTAGGACTAGGGAGATTTATGGTGTGCATGAGCTCATACAATTCATCTAACAGAGCACATTCTAGTTAACATGTTAAAGGGATCTTTTGGAAAGAAATCAAGGACTTATTTACATTTGTAAAACAAAGATATAATGATGAGAATAGAGTCAATAATTCAATATAATCTATAAGACAAATAATAATAAATATAGTTGGGCATAATAAAATGGGCTGAGCTAATTTTTGGTAGCCAATCAAATAAATGTGAACATGGACATTTTTAACAAAAGTCAATAGGGCATTTTTTTACTATGACATCTAAATACAAAAGACCCAGAGCTCAAATATGATCTAGATGGAACCAATGAGATATATAATTACTAGTATAACTCTATATAGGTAAAGTAGGTCATTTGGAACAAATACAAAAACTAGTGATTGTGAAGCAAGGTCAAATTATTTGCAAGTTTTTCATGAATTTTATGACTATGTGAAAAATGATTATCTAAGATTTGTTTTTTGTCTAAAAAATGGACCCAATTTATATTTTAAACAAATTTAAATGTAAATGTGATCATAGGGAAAGGTATCTCACCTATCATCAGGGTCACTTTTCAATGAGTAGATATAGTTGACCACCCAAATTAGATGAGATATAATTCTGACAATTCCAAGACAGTATCCTCTTTAGTAGATTAGATAGATGATATCATAGAGTTATAATAAGACACATGGTGGTTGGATAAATATCAAGTGAGTATTCAACTATTTTACAAAGCCTTTGAAGTTGTGCCTTCTTGATAAGATCTTGAGTCAATATCCTCAAGAATGCTAATCCATCTAAGTTAGTTGGGCCTTTTTCAATGTACAAATCTCTCTCTCTCTCTCTCTCTCTCTCTCTCTCTCTCTCTCTCTCTCTCTCTCTCTCTCTCTCTCTCTCTCTCTCTCTCTCTCTCTCTCTCTCTCTCTCTCTCTCTCTCTCTAATAAATATAGGATTATAAGACTTTAAATGGATCCCTCTATCCCTCTTTTTGGTATGACCAAACTCTTCTAAAATTTTCACTATGACACTTTTTATATGCAATAAAGATTGAATTCCATCTTTTTCTAAGCTAGATTGAAGTGTGTTCCATGAATTCATGTATTTTAGTTAAGTGAATGTATATATTTTCTGATGTCTAAGATTTTCTCATCTTGAAGAAGTGCTTAGTAGTTATTACCAGTCATTATAAGTGCAATTTACAGTTTATTATCTAGCTTGAAAGTGGATATTTACCCTCTCTTGCTAATTTGATAAATGATTAATGAATTATTATAAAAAAATTATTTGAGATTGATATTATTTGGTATTTAAATTTTCTTAAAATGTGTATTGTGTGATTCTAAGTGATCAAATCATTGGTGCATAACCTATTTTACATGCTTTATAATTTATTATCAAAATCTCTTTCCCTTTTCCAAGCAAGTGCTAGTTTAGGTTTAGTATAGGTGATCGATCCAGAAGGAAGCCAAAATTTTATATAAGTCTAATTTATTATTAGGTTACCATACCCTAGGATTAATCCCATATTTCAATAGATTTGAGTAGGAAGATCTGAACAATCCCCTTACTCAACTAGGGTGGAAATCTAGAACCCTAATAGTTTTAGCACACTTGGTGGGACTAATTTATTTACCATAATTGAATTTTAAAAATTGAAAATAAGAAATTATAGTACCAAGAGAGATTTAACATCATCAAAATTTGAAGATGCTTCAAGTTTTGGATTTCATAACATCCTTTCAATAGTGCTTTCATGCCAAAGATTACAATAAGATAATCAAGTAAAGGTACTCCTTTTGAACATATTAAGTTGACTTTTACTTCTTAAAAAATATCAATATTAAATAGTACAATACATTATCTTATAAATTATCATTCATCCTTTCATCATTTCATTTTCTTAGTCTAATCTATTATTAGCATAAGCCAAATCCATTTTGCCTAAATGGTTATCAGGAATCAAGTGTTTGTCCCATTTAATAGGGATAGTCCCTTGAATTTAGTCCAATATGATGGAATTCTTGTCTTTACCCTAAAATTATCCCTTTTTTATCCATAGGCTAGGATAGAACTACTACTATTAAGCATATCCAAGATGTTGCTAATGTATGTTCTATTCATAATGTTACTCAAGATAATGTAGTTATCAGATTGCTTACTTCTTCATTTAAGGGAAAAACATTAAAATGGTATAGTAATCTTCCTTTGACCTCCATTTTTAGTTGGGATGAGTTAGGTGTAGTGTTAGATATGTAATTTGAAGATAAGTTTGATCATCTATCTTTGGTTGAACAACTGACTACCAAACAAAGGTACCCCCATGAGTTCATGTTTGATTTTAACCTCAGATTACAAAAGACATAGAATATATCCCTACATTGGTTAAACCATCTATAGAGTATGCATTTTTGTACTATCTTCAGGGCCTTAATTATGATATAAGTGTTATGATATAGTCTATGGGTTGTAATACCTTACCAAATGTATATGAAATTATTATATGGGAATAAAATAATTTAATAAAAGCTAGTAAACTAGCTTGAAGGCTTCTAATGCCCATATTCCCAGAATTATAACATGTTATTCCTCCTCGATTTTTCCAAATTCTATTTATATCTCATATTTCATCACTGTAACTCTAAGTTTTAGCCCCTCCTAACCAATCTAGTGAGATTGGTGATCTGAAAAGCATGTTACAGTATTTTTGAAATGATATTGTTCAACTCAAGAGACAAAATTACCATGGTAGACCTTATCAAATGCAAAACCAAAATACCTATCAATCTTTCAATAACCAAAGACCCCCATTACAAGGTTTCAAAGAGAATAGGAAAACTTATCAAAATCAAGGAGCCAAAACAAAAATTAAACCATATGTAGCCATTGATCCTAATGTATCATCCAATTTAAAAGCTATTGTTTCCAAAATGACTTGATGCAAGATACAAGTTAGCAGCCTTCGAATCCAAATGACACTCAAAATAAAGCCTTATTATCATAAGATATTACTATGCCATAAATGATGCAAGAAGAGTTCTCTATTCAAGGTGGTCAATATCAAGACATGAATAAAAAATTACAAAGATAAGCTCAATAAATTTTAATGTAGCCTACTGCCATCATTGTTAATTGGCAATTAGATGATCACATTGCATTCAACCAAGTTAGTGAAACTAGTAACATAAATGGTCAAATGGAAACTCTGACTAGAGTTAAAAGAAAAGTAGTTGAATAAGCTCAAGATGTAAGCAATACCTTTATAATTCCTATTTTTACTATAAAGAGTGTCAAATATCAAGTTTTTGTTCTTGTAGCATAGAAGATTCATAATACATAGATAGTGAAACTTCCCCAAATTTCTCTAACTAGAGAATAACCAGTGGCTCAAAAGTTGTAGCCAAAGATTAGTGGAAAATATTTTAGAATAATAGAAAAAATGAGGAAATCAAATTTTATTATTATCATGTGGGATTCCCTTTCCATTTCAGGGTAAAAGGACATGTTTATTCAAGAAATTTTAGATCTTAAGTTATTTAAAGGATTAGCTGAGAAATAGGGAGCTACCTTGGCCAATTCAGACTAACAAATAAAACAACCTAATCAACACATATATTACATTATGAAGGTAGAAAAAACTAATGTCAAATCAAACAAAACCCCTCCATTTTATCTTTCTTTGATAGTAGGTGACTTTTCCATCCAAAATTATATGGTAGATAGTGGAGCTTGTAACACTGTCATGCCCAAACAAATTGCAGACTAGCTTATTCTTATCTATGAGCCAAATACCAAAGGACTATTTCAATTGGATGGATCACCAGAAAATATAGTAGTAATAATCAAAGATCTAAAACTAACATTAAATTCTTTCCCTAATGTTATTATTTATCAAGATGTAGTTGTAGTGGACTTATCTCCATATTTTGCCATGTGTCTATCAAAAGACATTACATCGAATATTAGAGGATATTTGTTAATTGGTTAGACATATTTAATGCTTATAAATAGATATGGTACTAAGGTGATGATAATTTTTGAACCTATTCAAATATTTCATTTGGAGCCATATATGCCAAGTATGGTGAACTCTAATTGTGTTATTTCGAATAAGGTACTAGAAAATAGTGAGGTGGAATCTGAATCATGTCTAAATGGAGTCTTAAATATTTGATTTTATGAATGAGCCTCTAATTTTCATGGATATCCATACAAGTTAATTTAATAATATGGACTTGGTGTCTTTTATCTTATGAAAATGATGCACCCATTCCAACATTAATGAAAGATGATCAAGCTAGTGATGGAGTATGGTAGCTATAATTTGATGGATCTAAGAATAAACATGGAATTGGAGCTAAAATGATTTTAATTTATAAAACCAACCAAAGGTATTTATATTATCTCAAGTATTATTATTTTTATTCTAATAATGTTACTGAATATGAAACACTAGTGCATGGTTTGCAATGGGAAAGAAAGATGAAGGTCAATTTCATACAAGTCTTTGGAGTTAGTAAACTGGCATTTCACTAAGTAAGAGGAATTAATATATGTAAGAACCTAATACTTAGGTCATATAAGCATAAAGTATGGTACATAGTTTAAGACTTTCAAGCGTTCAATATTCAAGCCATATCAAGAAATAAGAATAAGCATGTAAACAAACTGGTTGGTATTGGGTCACAATTCAGTATCACTAATGACATAAAAAGGGAAAAATTTTAATCACACATCAAGGTCATTGTGAGACTCTATATCCTATAAAACCATGAAAATTGGAAAGTATTTGAAGATGACAGTTATACTGTTAGATTCTTACAAGAGGAATCTAAATTTTCCTCAAAGAACCAAGACAAACACTTGCAGTAGTACGATGCCAGATTGTAAAATTAATTACAAACAAGTTTCCTAAAGGGTTGGTCACCCTTAAAAACATATTTAATAGAGATGATGAATTGACGAAATAAATTTTTTCTTTATCAACCAAGTAATAAAACTACATAAATGTTGAGATTGTAACTAGTAAGAGTATAAAACTAGGCAGGTTTTGCACATCTTCATAGAAAGAAACATTTATTGAGTTAGATTCAAGTTTTGCACATGTTTTTACATGGAAGTATAGGGACCTTAAATGATTTGAGCCAAGTATAGATTAACATACCATTGAGTTATAAGATGAGAATAGGCTAGTTGGTCGAAGACAAAGGCTTATAAACCCAAAGCTTGAACCTTTAATGAGATTTGAATTGCATAAATTCATTGAGTCAGCTATAATATTTTTAATGAAGCACTCAACTTGGGCGGAAAAACTTATTCCAATATGAAAAAAGAATGCTGAAATAATACTATGTGTTTAATTCCATGACTTGAATAACACCTTTCTTAAAGATCACTACCCATTTCCATCAATCGAACAAAATTTACATCTAGTTGTAGGTTTAAAAGGGTTCTCTTTATTATATGGTTATAGTGCATATAGCCATGTTATGGTCAAAGAACTAGAAAAATTTAAAATACCCTTCACCACAAAGTCGGGGACATTAAATATAGAAAGATGCATTTTAGTTTATGTAATGCTAAAGCCATTTTTAAGAAGGCTATGGACATGGCATTTCAAGGTCTCCTTAGCAAGTTTATTCTTTTCTATCTAGATGATAGAATAGTGTTCTCTAAAAATATAGATGAGTGTATGATTCACCTTAGAAAAGTGTTTGAAAGTTGCAAAAAATTGGAGTATCGTTGAATACAAAATGCATGTTTTCTCTATTCATGAAGGTAATCTTCTTGGACATGTAATTTCAAAACATGGTAAAAGCATAGATCCTGATAGGATAGAATCAATTATTGTAGTTTGACTACCTAAGCATGAGAAAAACTTAGCAATATTTTTAGGTAGTATAAACTTCACAAGAAGATCCATTTTAAATTTTGTTAATTTAGCTAGGCCACTCATAGTCATGCTAAAGAAGGGGTTGAATTTTATTTGGTCCAAAGAAGGTGTAAGAATATTTTAAGATATTAAGAAATATATAGCTAGTGTGCCTAAACTCCTAAACCTTGACTTTACAAGGTATTTATTCTTATATAGTTTTGTTAACATTGACATAATTTTAGGTATTCTCATGAAATATAATAAATAAACATGAGAGAAGCTAATAGCTTTCTTCAATCAAGGCTTATAAGAATATAAAACAAGGTATTACTATATTTAAAATCATGTAATATCATTCATAAGGTCTCTCAAAAAATTTAGGAACTTGATGTCCAACAATAAGATACATTTGATGGTTGCACATCCAAGTGTCAAGCATTTCCTTCTGAATAAAGATATAAATGACAAAAGAGCTAGTTAGATAACCAAGGTCATGGAATATGATATTGAGATCAAGGTCACAAAGCTAGTTAAAGGCAAAAGACATTGTGAAAATCTATCTCAAGACTTGCAAAAGACTAATAAATTAGTTATGGTGTCAAGTGATGAAGAACTTGCAACTGATCAGACCTCATCTTCCAATTGGTTCCAAGATATGGTAAAGTATCTACAAGATGGTATTTATCCTTCTCATATAACCCCTTCAAAGAGGAAATATTTTAGATTACAGTCAATTCCTTTACTTCTTGTTGATAATGTATTATTCAAAAAGGATATCAATTACATACTACTAAGATACATAAAACCAGGTCAAAGATAGAAGCTACTTGAACAATTATATGATGGACATGGTGGAGGAAATTATATATAAAGGATTGCAAGCCACAAGATAATGAGAGGTGGGTATTATTAGCCAGGTTTATTTGGTGATATTCATACATGGGTCAAGAAATGAAAACAATGTGCCATGTTTTTTGGATAGGTGAAGTGTGAAACCTTACCTCTCCAACCAATTTTAGTAAATCAACCCTTTGTCCAATGTGTATTACGTTTTATTGGTCTTATTAATCCCCATTCAATATTAGGACATAAATGGATCATAACTGCCATATATTAGTTTACCAGATGGATAGAGGTAGTAACATTAAAAGAATACAATGAAACTAGTGTTTTGGACTTACATGAATGTTTACATACCAGATTTGGGGTCCCTTCAACTATAATATTTTATAATGATATGTATTTTTTAGGATATAAAATCATCTAGTGGGCAGTTCAACATAGTTTTTTCCTTAGTACCTCATCAAACTATTATCTACATGGCAATGGCCTTGCTAAATCCACTAACAATAATTTTTTAAGATTATTAGGAGGAATATTGAAGACAATAAGAGATCATGGAATCTCATATTGAAGTCAACTTTGTAGGCTAATAGGATCACCTATAAGAGGTCCATAGCCATTTGTCCATACAATCTAGTATATGATACAAAAGAAAGAATGTCTATTTTTCTTGAATTCCCTAATTTGGAATTGATGCATCAGCTTGAGACTTGACAAAATGAGCTAATGAAAATAAGATATTCTTAGCTCATCAAGCGAGAAGAGATAAGGCATCAGTCCATTAAGCAATGACAAAGAGATATTTTGATAAAGGAGCTTCTTAGATAGGTTTCCAAGAAGGATATTTGGTCCTCAAGTAGGATGAGGATAAAGCTAAGCCAAGAAAACAAACAAAAATTTATTCTCTCTAGAGTGCTCCATATATAGTCTCCAGTTACAAGTCTTGCAATGCTTTCTAGCTCACAAGCATGAATGGTAAAGAGCTTCCAATCCTAGTCAATGTGATACATCCTAAGCACTTCTATTAGGTAAGTTAAGTCCCCTATACATAGTTGTTTTTTATTTTTATAAAATTTTTTTTTATAGAACATTAATACATTTCCTTTCTATTATATACCAAATAAGTGCTTTTGTTTTCATAGTTGTTTAGTAGTTTAGTTTAGTTAGTTTCCATTTCAAGTTTGTTTCTTTCCTTATTTATTGGAATTTTTTTTTTCTAGTAAAAAGGTTATAATTTAGTCAATGTAAATATTCAATGAATTATTTATTATGAGTCATAGGCCATGTAAATGGTTTGATTTTTCAAGCATAACACACATGTTCCCCAGTGAAGTCACCAAAGATGTTGACCAAATTTAGCCTACACACCAAAAATGTGCATAGTCTAAGAAGTTTAGTGAAAGAGTAAGATATAGATTGAAGAGGGGCCCAATGATTCAATATGAGTAGGCTTCAAGGTGAAACCAAAAGTTCAAGGTCATGGAACAAGTCTGCACAAGCTTCAAATTTTTATAGTTCTTTCAGACCTTCAAGGATCAAGCAACATTTCAAGTACAAGTTCAAGTAAAAGCTAAGTAAAAAACCTTTTTGGGATATAGTTTTACTTGTTAATTATTTTGGACTTTTAATTTGACTAATTTTTCATTATTTCAAGAAAATTCTTTTGGGTTATTATTTTTGTAAGCTAATTTTATTTTGGAACCCCTTTTTGGCTAAGTGTTGAATTCTTTTTGAAAAAATTGTCTAACATAATGTTTTTGAAGGCATGAATTATTTCAAATAAAATGTTTAAATTGAAAGACAAAGATAGATTTATCTTAAGGAAATTATTCTATAAAAATTTCCTTAAAGACCTATTTATTTTGAAGAAATTATCTACATCAAAAAAGCCTAAGGATCATTTCTTGGGAAAATGATTTAAAGTGAAATTGTAGAAGGATCTTTTTGTAGCAATGTGCCCTAATTATTTTTCCTAAAGGGTCATTTTTTTGACATTTTGGTCCTATTTCAAAATTTCTAAAGGGTATTTATTTAATAAAGTGTTCTAGATAGAATTTTTGAAGGGTAAATATTTAAGGAAGGTACCCCAAACAAAATAGCAAAAGGTTTGAAGGAAATAGCTTGTAGAAAATATGTTCTAGATAGTTGCATAAACATACATGATAGGCTATATAAAATAGCCATTTGCATTTAAAAAGTATAGAATGGCCTGAAAAATTAATTAAATAATAAGGAATGACCATTTGTTTTAAAATATGTAGTGACAGTCGCACATATTTCAAATTTCAAGCCATGGACAATAGCCATTTATATTCAAAAGGGTTCAAGATCTATAGTCTACATTCAATCTGACCAAAAATCTAGAGGCATGTGTAAAGTCAAAAATATGGTAGGAAATTCAAATGGATACAAAATTTATCCCATGAAAAGTAACCAAGGTAGAGAACTGAGAGGAATAACCAAGGTCTGATATTACCATGTGTACAAGACTGAGGTGCTATATAATAAAAAATATCATCTAAATTATTGATGAGTGTTTTTCACACCAATATACATGGATTTTTCCATATTATTTTAATATTATTGTAAGTAGTATAAGGCATGAGTTGGAGGTACTTATCTCTATATAAAGCTACACATTAAAATAGTATTTTGAGCACCATAGATTACTCCATGGTTTTTAGACATAGGCATTTAAAAGGAAACATTGAGGAAAATTTCCATAGGATAGGGATGAAATAAAATTAGTGAAAACTATACTAAGTTATCACATCATATATCGAAAACATTTAAAATGGAGAGATAAGGTAGGGTAGGAAATAAGAAAATCATATACCCATAGAGATATATTCATTCAGACCAATCCATCTAGATAAAACATGTTGTTAGAACCAATATACACCCAACTTTAATTATGACTTAGATTAGAGTAAATAAAATTAAGATTCTAAGGTAAAATAAATTGAAAAATATCCCATGACATCAAAAGGAAAGAAATTAAATCTTGATAAATATTTTTTACCCTGAAGGGTATTAACTCTTGATAGATAATTTTTGCACATGTGACCAGGGATAAAGATGATATGAAAAATTAATACAAAACAAGTATCTAGATTAACAATACACTCAATATAGTTATTGATACAATAAAAAAACATGTTCGTAGTCTCAACGTGATCAATAAAATGTTTTTATAAATAATATATAACTAGAAAAGGAGAAAAAATAAAATAATTTACATAGATCTTGTGAAACCTTGTAACTTGTAATACTATTATTTTAATTTTCTTGTAGGTGACTTACAAACAAATAGAACCAAGTAGAGAATTAGTGTAGAAGAGATATATTATGATTTGACACTTACAAAGTATTATGAAGGAATATATATAGACCCAAGGGTTTACTTAGTCATTGTCACTATGATTTTTTTTTAATGTAATCACATCCTAAGAGGATAAATTAGAGAATGAGCATAGGGGATCAAAATCAAACTTTCTTTCGTACTAGAACCACCTTGATGTATAATTGTTTAGCTATAATTGATATGCTGACAATAAATAACTATTAGTATCATTCATTGCTTTATTTTTTTTTGTCAATTTTAGCATGCTAGATGAATGGCATTATGACATCTTATGATTTTTCATCTAGATAATATGTGGGCAACATGAATGCCATTATTAATGTGTCTAATACTAAGGCAATGAGATGTTGCACATATACTATAAAAAATTTCATAATGTCATGAATTCTTGGATGGATTAAGTATAGGAATACTCCTTCAAGCTTGGAAACATTATTCATCATCATGGAAAAACACATAAATGGTATAAGGAACATCATCAATGATATTAACATATGAAAGCTTTGGTAAATAACTTGAATTTTAAACCATTCTAAGGGGAAGAGATTCAAATGTTTAAGTTCAAGTTTTTAAAATATGTAATTAATTCTTTCTTAGGGATGCATTTATAAAAATAAAATGTAGTTCTCACGTTTAAGGGAAATGGGGACTTGTTGGTAACAACAAATGGTGACATATGTGGGGAAATATTGAAACTTTTAGAGATTAAGAATCCTTGTTAAGATATGAAGATACACCCACATTTCTCAAGATAATATAATGCATTTATTTAAAATGTTAATTTTTAGGCTAATAGGGAAACACAAGATGAGAAATTTCAAATCATCAAAACAAGCATCATACCTGAGTGTGCAATGAATAAATTACTACCTACGATAGTCTTAGGTAGAGTGACTATGGAATTATCAACTATGAATGAGAATTTATGATGGGAATTTTATCATTTTATTTTCATTTTTTAGCTCATAAGGGAGGGCGTAGGTGTTAATTTACTACCAACTAGACATTCATATCCTTCATAAAAATACCTTCACTTTGTTTAAGCCTTTCTCTGCTACTGGTTAGGTGGAAAAGCTTGTAATGGAGGTTACCTAGATCATACTTTTCTAGGAGAAAATTTAGGGTTCCTATTTTCTCCTTTCTTTTAGATTCATATTTTATTTTCTCAAAGTGGGTTAGGAACCAATGCCATGAGGTGGAGGGATTTATCATAAATTTCTATCAAAGTATATTTCCTAAGTCATTAACCTTTACCCATGTAGTCATTTATATATCTATATATATAGGTAATAAATTTATATATGAATCAATGTTGCTAAAATCATCAATAAATTTTTATAATTATGTCTAAGATTAGAAAAAAATATAAGTCTTTAGTGAACCATCTTTGTGTAGACATATACCCTTCCTCATTGTGTAGATTTTAAACATATGATATTACCATTTCCTATGTACCATATTGATTAGTCCTCAACAAGCAAGAGGTCACAAGGATACAAGATTAAATAATGTCATGTGAAAGACTTGTGTGAAATAACTTATTGATAAATAATAACTAATTAAATCAAAACTATTCTAGAAAGCTAGTAAGATTAAACAACTAAGAAAAAATTAAGTATAAAAAAAAGAAATAAATATAGAAAAAAAATTATCCATCAACTTACCATAGGATTATACCCCATAACTTATTGTTACTCATAAACCACCAAAGAAGGTTAAACAAAGAAGTAGCACTTAGAATACTTCGCATTCATAGGATATGCTATGTTTTAGTGTTGAATATCTTTTAGTATGAATATATTTCCACCAAATATATCTAAATTTTAAAAACTTCCTATCCATATTGGTGAGAATGTGTAATCCTACCTTGTATTACCATGGGCTTTGTCCCATAATAGGACTAAGTCTGAGATCCTGAAGGCCTTTACACAAGATACTTTTTCAAACCATATCTTGAAAGTGAAATGATGCTTGCTAAAGCTTTGAAGAGCTTCATGATACATGTATTACATTTAAATAATGTCCAAAAATCTAAACTAAATTATATCATCATCCTTGATATATTTTAACGTGAAGTAGTAAGTAAGTGATTTTATAGTTATGAATAATATTGGTTCTTGACTACATACAATTAAAAAGGGGATGTCTTAAGGGACTTCTTGACTTGTGATGTACATATTCATAAGACATATTTCAATAAATAGTTCCATTCTTTACACTTATTTTCAATTGATTTCATGATTTAACTAATAAAATTCTTGTTGGTTGACTCAATAACGCCATTTCCTTATGGGTAGTAGTTAGAAGATAAATTTACCATGATTGCATTTTCATTATCCCATTTAGTGACTTATATAGATTTTAAGGTAGGACCATTTTAACACACTAATGAAATTGGTGTAACAAACCTAGTGATAATACAATCCTCAAAGAATTAAATGACATTAATTTCTCAATAGTTCTTCATGATAACAACTTTGGTCCATCTCATGTAATAATTAGTTAGAGTTAACACAAAATTACGTCTATTTCACCCTTTTTTCAAATAAGGATTTAAAAAAGAGTAGTCTAATCGAACAAGGAGCAATTTAATCTTTAAATTAGGCCACTAAATGAATTTAGAGACTACATACAGTTTGATAATATATTTTAAATCTAAGCATGTACAAAATATTGAAAATAATTTTTTTTATATTATAATAATATTATAAGTGAGAAATTATAATTATCTTATACATTGATGTGCATGTGGATTCAAACAAAGTAGGTGTATAAATAGACTATTTGAAGATTTTGATCTAGTTTTTAGATTCTAAAAATTAGGTTTCATCTAATGTAAACACTTTCATCATCATAGGGACACTTTCATCAATGATATTATTCATTCTTGAATGCATCTTTACTATACAAAATATGTATGTTTTACTAAAATTCCATTCAGGTCTTTCTAGGTGTTGTGTTACATTTTAAATTATGTGTTTATATTGCCTACATAATGTTTCAATATCATAATTTAACCCAGATCCTATATTCTCCTCTTAGGTATTTTCACCTTGCCAGAAAAAGGTTAATGGGATCATGAAGTGGATCTGACATCAAGGACCCATCTATTAGTGATCACTACGTACATATAAACTACTATGAAGAGGCCTCAAACATATGTAGTTCTCCCCTATATATTAGTTTCTATGTGCACAAGGGTAAAATATACTATATGAAAGTGATTGTAGTGATCTAGCTTATGACTTGACAAATACTAGTCATGAGGCATTATTTAAATGCTTTAAATCTATAATATGCCTATTCCTAGGACTTATATAGAAATATATTATAATAGGGTACTATAACTTAGTTGTATAGTTGATTAAATGATGTAGAATAGGTTATTGCTTTGTATTTGATAGATTTATAATAAATTATATAATTTTTGTATTTATATCACACATTTAAGAAATATTCCTACATAAGGGTTAATTATACTCATTTGGTGACTCATACATATCAAAATATTTTAATATTTGAGTGTTTAAGAGTTAAGGACACTTGTATTCAATTTAGGATGATAGTATTAATAATACTGGCCAAGTCTGAATGCAATTATAAAGGAAGATGGAAGGTCATTTGATCTATGTAACTAATAATGAAATATATATATATCATAATTCAGGCATATTATGGGATACATGTGATCTAGGAAATTAGAATAGAAGTTTTAGACTAAAAGATAATAATTTAGGCTAGCAAGGTGGCAATATCAAGCCTATCATAGTCAAGGAAGATCTAAAGCTGAAGTGTAGAGCCTTGAATGATATTTTTCATGTATAAAAGATAAGTTTCACATATAAATCAATATTTAAGAATATATAGAGTTTTGAAGATTAATTTAGATTTATGACACCAACAAAATCCAATACTCATTTGGAAAATGGGAATCTTTCACTTACTAGTTAGACTGATATAACTATATGCATTTATGTACTAAAAAGAAATTGACACCTATGGGAAGGTCACATGTGGTGGTGTGTGTCATTGAAAAATTTGGGTTAGTAATAGTTAGATCTTAGTATTTTTTGGGATATTATATTACTCAAAGGATGCCAACTCCCTATCTTCTCATGAAAATGGCATAATAATTCTCTCATTTTTTCTTTTGATACACCCCTTAGGTAGATCCCTTAATATTTTTAGAATTGTAACACTATTTTATTTATGATTTAAAGGGATATTTTCAGCCTAAGTGTGATCTTTTGTTCTTTGTTTAAGTGGCATGATAGGTCCCTTGTGCTAGGAAATGTATGACATGGTCATACCAACCATTGCCTAAAATATAGGTATCATTGACTTGAACAATACCAATTATATGATTCACATATGAGATTAGCTATATGAAGCTATAGCCTCACACCATTATGTATGATATAATTTCTAAGTCAAACTATTAATTTTAAGTTATATATTTGCCACTACATTCTCCTAGTTAATTTTTTCCTAGGATGAGCTTGATTAAAGGATTATGGACAATAACATAGATGTTACTAGATAGTATACAATGCTTGAATGTATTGACATCCTTGTCAAGATCACAATATTTTTTTATCTATCATGGAATATTTGCATTCTTTATATTTCATGTTGGGGCTTGTTAAATCTATGCGATGATCACATTCAAGTATCTTCTAGGTGAGTAGTACATCAACCATATGGTATGACACAAAAAAAATACATAAAAAAGTCATCAATAAAATTTATTCCAATTTGAAATAGGGATTGATTAATGTCTTACTTGATGTCCTAGAATGTTGCCTTAGCCTGAACTATCTATTCAACTTGGGCATCATGTTTCAACATTATGTTTAGTGGTATAATAATTTCAGTGAAGCCAAAAATGAATTTATTTTCAAAATTAATTTTTTGAAAAAATGATTTTAATTATTTTTTTTTGATAGGGAAAGGGATTTTGGAATTATCATAAATCATATCCATATAAATTAAAATTACATCCCTTGATATTATGTGGCCAAGTAGTTTACATAATGTTATATTGAATATGATTTTTAAAGGATTTAATGAAATTACATATATATGGCTTCTTTTGAGTTCCTTCTATAAATCCCCCACATGATGTGATGTTTTTTATTGAAAACAATCAATTCATCCATGTATATAATGATGCACTTACCAATAAAATCATGGAAAATGGAATCCATGCCCGACTAGAAGGTTTCACCTGAATTTATCAAACCTGAGGGCTTCCTTTTATATTAAAAAATTAAAAAATTTATTGTAAAATAAATTTTCATTTTATCATCTTATACTAAAATTTGATTTTACCTAGAAAATCTATCCAAAAAGGACATCATATTAGAACCATTAAAAATCCTAATCATCTCATCGACTAAGGGTAGGGGTAGTTGTCCTTCTTGGTGGCTATGTTCTAGTTACACAAATTGACATTTAGTATAAATTCACAAATCATTTTGCATATTGGGACCATGTTTACAACCCAAGTTGAATACCTGATAGGGGATACAATTCTTATGGTTAGTAATTTTTAGACTTATCTATAAATGATAGGTTATAAGGTTAGAATTAATGGTGTTTGTCTCTTCCTAAAATATTTATGGGCATATTTAAGTGGCATCATGTTGATGATGATTTATAGGTTAATTTTTTACCACTCATCATAGGACCATGTAATAAAGTCCTTGTGTTGCTGAAATAAATATTTCAAACTCTCCTTATCTGAGTCAGTGAAGTTGAGTCCAATATTAACATGCTTCAAGTGTTCTTTAGTTCCTAAATTGAATGCAATGAAGTCTTTACACTAGTTTTCAATTGCCTTCAATTTATGAAATATGCTTTTTAGAAAAAATATCTCTCAAAATATACCATCATATTATGGATGTTATTTTATCTAAGATAGATGATGCCACCATAACCTATTCATGAACTATTAGATGGATTTATGTCACCTTTATTGATGACATAGAATTATAAAACCCTAGCACTATGCAATAAATGGATGATTTTCTAGTTATATTTAAAAGATTAAAAGTTGTCAACATTATTCATGATAGAGGGATAAGGGGTGAGCTTTATAGAAACCTTTCATAGGGTTAGTTCCTCAAGTGGATCTATGTTTTCAATGGAAGATTTTAAGAAATACACATTTTAGTTTTTTCTCTAGTGATGGTTGTGATATTGAATACTTCAATAGATTCCATCAAATCTTAGGCATGGTGCTTATATTTATTTAGGTATCAAATATTTCACTATAATTTACTTGTTACATAGTTTATTAACAACTTAGAATAACTATAGATTGGAATATTAGAATATTTATCTTAATGACAAGCTATAATCTTATTACTAATGCTTCATATTACGTGATATTTTTCTTACAAGAAAATTATAATTTGTATTCTTCCAAATATTTCTTACCACATAAATCTATTATAATAATACTTATACCTAAATCTTGCTCTGATTGTTTCCTATCAAAGTATAGATTCCAAATTCCTAGTGAGGTGACATGTTATTCTCTTTTTAAGGCATCTTTCATGGCCACAATGTAGATATCATGGTCAGTTAAGAAAATTTTCACATTCTTATTCTTAGTATAATACTCTTTAATGATGTGTTCCACATTAGGATCGATATCAATTTTAGTTTTGTTGGATATCCTTCTCTAGGGAAGCTAAATATGAGAATAGTCAATAAGCATGTATCCATTAAGTTTCTTTGACTAGTTGTCGCTTTGTGACTTGCCGTAAGAATTTTGAATCTCAACAACCTAAATGTCCATGAGTTTTTGAAATTGTGGTTCGAAGGCTAATTACACATAGACATTCAATAATTCACCTTCCACCTTAACCTATGACTTATATAGTTGAACTATGAATCTATCAAACATAACTAGTGATAAACCTTATTTATAACAAATACATGCAGGCATGACATTTACCAAGGCTCCTAAATCAACTAGGCAATTTTGTATATTTTTGAAAAAGATTATCATAGTGAGTAAGAAAGGGGGAATGCCAACCATTTTCATATGGATTCTTATGTTCATATGTGTGGGTTTTTATTTACTTAGGGAACTTTTTTCAGTCAAAGTCTTTAGTAACAAGTCTCTCTAATCAATTATTTGGCCTAACTCACATAATTTGATGTCTAAATTTATTATTTTAATGTCTTCCACTATGTTTTACCGATTATTTTTAGGGTATATGGGTGTACTATTCATAAAATGTTGGGAATTTCTATTTGGAGGGGATGATTATTATTTACATTTGGATCTGAAGGTGTAGTAACATTGTAAGTATGTGTATAAGTAGTGAAAGGTGACTATGTATTACTCCACAAGTCATAACTATTCCTTTGAAACTATTTCAAATAATGAATCTAATCCATGTTTTATTCTAGTTCATTCTCTTCCTATCTCTAGAAGTCTAATTTCTCAAACATCATAGTAGTGTTTGGTCCGTAGGGCATATTGGCTATATTATATGGGTTATGAACATACTATTAACCCTCCATGATTTATTTGAGGACATAAAATTCATTTAAAAACTTGATGTAATCTAATTCCCCATGTCTAGCATTATTATGAACCCTACACTAGTTGGGCAAACCTAAGTCACAAATGTTGATTTTAGGAAGTTAATCTTAGGTGGATTTAGAATTGTAATTTATCCTGATGAAGGTTTTAATGTGCCTTTGGAACACATAACCCCTATTATAATTATATTTTCCACTATTTACAAATCAGATTTAGATATTCAAGAAGTCACTACTAAGCTTTTGAACCATGCATTGGATATCATCAAGTTCCTATTTGGGAGGACCATGAGTTGAAATATCAACATTATTATTGAAATCATGGGTTATGTATGGAATTATATTATTTGGGCCTATACTTGATCCACCTAGTAAGCCCAAGTATTGATTACGTGTCATGAGACATAAAAGGAGTTGGTTAAAAATGGGTACATGTTACATCATAAGTAAAAAAATTTCAACATTTTGGATATGATTAACACTAGGAGATTTGGGATGATATTTGGGAATTTTATAACTTAAAATCCTTGAGGATTTATATATATATAAACATGTATAGCCTCCACATAACCCGGTGTTAGGTATAAGTTGTTCCAAGCTCTAAGCAGGAAGATAAATATCATTGTATTTAAAGAATTATTCAACATCTCTAATCCCTAGTAATTTTTAGTTCTATATAAGATATAAATAAAGCTAAATTTCTTATAAAAATTTACATTAAGGGCTCTGATAGGTTGATTTGGATTTGTGTTCAAGCTTATGAATTAGTTATATACTATGCCTTGACTAGTGACTTGTCCAAACTGGGAAATAAATGTATCATTAAATAATGTCCAATTACCCATTTAATTCTTAGAAAAAATTAATATATAGTCATTTATGTCAAATATCAAGGTAAATGGAAATGTTTTACATGGGACATCCTCATGAGTAAACATTAAAAATCTTAATCAAGACTTAAAATCTTGTATATGCTCCTCAACTGTCAATACTCTATAAGGAGTGAATTGGTGGAGATACTTTTATGAATTTATTGTTTGGTAATTGAAAAAACCATGTAGATTGATGGGATAACCTTCAATCAAAGTCATTTATATATATGGATAATGGTTAACTTTTGTAGGTGAGCTAGGTTAAGTATTTAAGACTTTGGGTGTTCCCTTGTGTGTTTTTAGTCAGTAGTGGAGCTTCAAAAAGGACCAAAATAGATTATCCTTAAAATAAGATCTAATGATATTTATGGATGAATATATTATGATTAAACCCAACTATCTTAAGATTTATTGACACTAGGAACTAATGATTATAAGTTACAACTTGGGACAAGCCACAAACTACAAGCCAATTACGACCAATCCTCCTTCTAACAACACTTCATATTGATGAGTGTTTTTCATACCAACATATGGGGATTTCGTCCTCTTATTTTATGAATCATATAATTATTCCAATGCATGAGTTTTAGGTATTTAACTTTATATATAACCATAAGGTGGAATAATGGCTAGAGCAGCATATATTTTTCCAAGGTTTCTTTGACATAGCAATTTGAATAGAAACATTGAGAAAGAATTTTGATAGTGAGGGATGAAGTATAAACATTTAAAACTATACTAAAGTGGCACATCAGATATCAAAAAAACATAAAAGAGAAAGAAGGTAAGGAAATAAAAAAGGCTATCATATACCTATCGAGAGAATGTCATTCAAACCAACCCAACTAGATAAACCATGTTGTGAGGACCAATATCCACCCTGACTAAACTATGAATTAAATTAGAGTAAATACATTTAATATTCTAATGGAAATGAACTTATTAAATTTATCTTGAAATAAACTTGAAGGTTATTAACTAACATTCAATCAAGGATTAATATGATATTGAGGTTGATACAAAAGAGGTAGCTATATTAGTCATACACTCAATATAATTATTACTAAAACAAAAATACATATTCATAGACTTAACCTTCTTTATGGATCATGTTTTTGCATAATATATAACTAAGAAAATGAAAATTATTTGGTGAATTTTTTGAACGCTCCCAGCTCATGCCCCTGCTCCTTGCACGCGAATGGAGATTTTGAACGCTGGGGGCACACAAGCGCGAGTGCAAACTTCTAGCTTGGTCCAGGCTGCTGTAGATCTGGTGGCTGGTGTAGCTGAAACTTTACCAGTGAATGGGGATAGGATCCTGGTCGTGGAAGGGGGTTCTTCTCCAATCACAGATTCAGAAAATGGTTCCCCTATTTTTGGGTCTGTCCCTGGGTCTAAGGGAAGAACTTATGCGGATGTGGCTGCATTTGAAGCTGAAATTCATGATGTGAAACACCATGCTTCTATTGGGAGACTAAGTGAATCACCTGGAAGTGCTTTAAAACCTGTCAGGGTTAATCTTCATCCTGATACTGTTAAAGAAATCTTTGATCAGGCAGAGTACTTTTCAAAGTCTACGGCTATTTGTAGATTTCGTGGCTTCTGGCCATCTCTTGCCGATTTACATGGCTGGATATCCCAGACATGGCTGCCACTAATTGATGGAAATGTTGAAATTTATCCATGTGGTAAAGGTTTTTTTATAGCTTTATTTCACATTGCTGAGGATAAGAAGACTATTCTTTCCAACAGAAATTTCTTCTGGCAGGGTAAATACCCTCTCTTCGCCAAACGGTGGCATATGGATTTCAATCCTGTTACGAAAACTTTCAACAAGATCCCTGTCTGGGTTCAGCTCCCTAATTTACCATTGTATCTATGGCATGAATCGGTGTTTAAAACCATTAGAAATGCTATAGGGGAATTTTTATTTGTGGACGGAGAAACTAAGAGGTATTTCAGATTGACCTGTGTTCGCCTTATGGTTGAGGTGGATATTTATAAGGGCCTTCCTGAGGTGATTTGTCTGGATTCCCCTAGGGGATCTTGGATGCAAATGTTAGATTTTGAAGGGCTACCTTTTTGATGTAGAAAGTGTCACCTGACGGGGCATGTTGCTGCCCGATGCACTGCAAGGAAATCCAGACCCAGAAGATCTCCTTTTTGGTGGGCTGAAGCTGATCATGATCACTATATTGCAGAACAACTTGAGGAAGCTTCGACTGATTCTGAGAATGAGAATGAAAAGAGTATCTTATCTACTTCGATGGATCAAGAGTCTCAGCTGGAGACTATTCCTATTGAAGGTTCGGTGGAGATTGGATTATGTAATCTTCCTGAACCAATTTCTGAGGAGGTGGTGGTTCCTCCACCTATTTTGAAGGATTCTCCTAGGAGTCAGTTGTTGGCTGGTTCTCCTATGGTTTTCGCTGAGGTTTTGTCGCCCCTTGGGCTTCATGATTCTTGGCCTTCTGAGGAATGGGTTGCTGAGGCAGCTAAGGTAGAGGATGGCTGGACTACGGTTAAGAGGAAAAAATCTAAGCCTCTGGTCCCTCTAGATATGAAACTTCAGTCTTGTAAAAAAAATAATAACTAATAGTTATTGTTTGTCTAGCTTTTTTCTGCTATTTTCAGATTACTGGTTAATCTGGTATAGCCTTTGTAGGTCCCAGGTTATTTCATTTCCTGGGTGTGCTTAAGGTTTTTATCTTATCTGATGTAAAGGGTTTCGGGGCCCCTTCAAAACCTGTTTTTAGCTTAATCTAAAACTAAGAAAATGAAACAAAAGAACACAATACATAAATATCATGAACCATATAAACTTGTATTACTATTGTTATAATTTCCCTCTGAGTGACGTAGATACAAATCAAACCAAGTATAAAAGTATTTTGGGTGAGATAAATAGAAATTCAACACCTATAAAGTATAATCAAAAGAAAACATATATACCTAAGGGTCTATTTGATTATTACAACTATCATAAATATATTTATAATGTTAATCACATCCTTATAGGATTGATGATATCATAATAAAATATTATTCCCTACTATAAATAACCAAATGTATAATGATTCTATTAGCATCTACTATGGGGACCATTAAAAACCATTAATACCCTTTATCACCTTATGTATTTTGTAATCTTTTGGCCTCCTACATTGATGGAATGATTTTCATATGTGATTTATTATATGGATAATATGTGATGCTATTAATTCCATGTCTAATGTCATTTCTTCCAAGCCTATGAGGTGCCATATGAAATCAACAAAAAAATTCATAATGTTGTGAAGGCTTGGAAGGGTTACTTATAGGATTGATCCTTCATATGTGGAAACATTTTTAGTCATCATGACAAAACACATATATGTTGAAATTAACATCATGAAGACTCTTACCATATCAAATATTTGGTAATTAAATTAATTTATAAATTATTCTAAACAATAGAAGTTCAAATGCTTAAGCTCATATTTTACATTTATGTAATAAAAGTTTTCCTCATGGATGCATTTATGGAAATAAAAGGTGGGTATATATTGTAAGGGAAATGGGGGTTTATTGATAAGAATATATTCCATAAAATAAATAATTTTAACATACAATTCAAAGGGAAACACATACATAATAATAAAGCAATTCCAATCTATAAGGTATTAAAGTAAGAATGCAAAACAAAACATGTAGCAAATGAGACTAATATAGTTCCATCATATGTATGAATTTGATTCCTAGAAAGTATCATATTTAATGTAATACATGTGAAAAATAATAATAATTAAAAATATTTTTTGTATATTTAGTTCAACATGGTAAAGGGGTTGTGGATAAATACATGTAAAGTGTTTGCATAGAATAGATGTATGCCCCCATCATATCAAGGTTTTTAAGTAATAAGGGAAACATGACATCAAAGAATCATGAGGAAGTATATCTTGTATAGCATTAAATTACCTTGTGATAATTAGTGTGTATTGAAACTATAATAAGAAACATATGAAAATAATTAAGTTAAGAAAATTGTAAAATGTTTTATGTTCTAATTTTGAATTGTTGAAAATATTTTTAATTTTTTGAGATTTTGAAATATATTCATTTTTTTAATATTTATTAATATTAAAATGTTAAAATATATTTTTAATAAATTTTATAAGAATAAAATATTTTAAAATATAGGAATTAGGATAGATTTGAACAATCCTCAAAAAGTAACAAAATCATAACATGATAATAGTGGAAACAAGCAATGTGCCCCCAATGCATATACAACTTTGAGTCACAACAATGTTGTGTAAATATGTAAATTATTTAGGAATTTAAGTTACCCATAAATGATAAATAGGTGATATGTGCTCATGTAAATTATATAGGGTGTAAGATATATATCCAAGGGGATCGAATAATTATTGGATAAGGTATATAATAAGTATTAATTCAAATAAAATAATTTATGTAGTTGATTAAATTTGTCTTAAGATAATTGGCAACTAGATGAAAAAAGGAAAAGTAAATACTCATTGGTTGTTTTATTTATTGAACATGTAATAATTGGTTTATTATATAATTAATAATCAATATCATTAGGACGAAACTATTATTCTATATTATTAGCATCTAAATAATAAATTTAATCATTATAATAGAATAAAGATAACTTTTTAGGTTTTGGTTGAGATTCTAAAATACCATTTTGTTTAACTTTTTTATTTATGTATGAGAAATTCATTGCACCATAGATATAAGTTTATTTTCAAATATGTTCATATTTTTATGAGATTACATATTATATTTAATTATAGAATGATCATGTGTGATTGCTTAAACATTAGGAAGAGAAGCAATTGACACTTTAAATTTGTATTTTTGTTGTATGTATGAAGTATATATAATACTCAATTGTATATAAACCAACTTTTTATGATTAAAATTTGTAGGAATATTTTTCTCTTGATATTTTTTTATGAATTAATTTTTGAAAAATGATCCTTTTTGCTTATCTTGAAATTCTTCTTAAAATTTTTATTTTGTTAATTTTATCTTTCTTACTCTAATTTTGATTTTTTTATATTTTATTAATTTCAATTATATTTTTCTATCCTTATTTTCTCTTTGTGTTCATTTTGAATGTTTATTTTAGGAGGTGAAATATGAGTGGATTTCTTAATACTCTTATCTTTTATATAATCACCACTATTAAACAGACTTTATATTTTATTCTTTAAAGCACAACAATTTTATCTATGATTCCATTGAAATATATCATATGCACATTAATAATTTGATATTTTTAGAGGAGGCATATAAGTTAATTTAATCATATTATTTTGAATAATTTCTATTATAAGCTCACTCAGAATCTTATTAGCCATTTGTATACTTTTTGAAACTTTAAATATAGATGTATGTTACTTATGAGGCACATGATACCTAGATGAAGATGCATAAATATGATTAACACTACAATAATTTGAATTTTTAGTAAATTTGATTCTATTTTCAAGATATGTGATATTTGAACTTAAATATTGATTTTGTATTTGAAAATCCTATATTGAGTTTTGCATATTATTTATTAGATTTAGAATGGATTCATAAATATAAAGAATAGGTATATTTGACTAAATAAAAAAACCATTAGGTGATGTGTGGGATATAAAGGGATAATTTAACTGTTTAGATTAAGAGATTCATTGATTATGCATGAGCAAGTTTCTTATTTTATTATCACTAATAGTCAAATAATTTGCACTAACAAGGGATGAATTATAATCATGTGATGACTCTATGATAATGTGGTGTAATATTAACATAATTTTAATACAATTATGAGTATGGAGTATGATCAACAATAGAATATATAGTCGAAGGAGTAGCATTGCTTTATATTGAAACCTGCAATGTGCTAAGGGAAGAGAATATGGTTCATCGTCAAGGGTTGACAAGGGATAATAACTATTACATGTAGGCTCAGTATCCACTATTTTAAAAGGAAAACATATGAAAAAATTGTTATTAATATTGAATGTTTATTTGAAATGCCTTTATTACAAAATCCTTTTTTGAACATATAGTGATTTTTATTGGATTATTCTTTGTGTTCTAGATTATTGTGCAAGGATTAAAGTAAAATTGAGAAAGAATATAGAGGCATGACCAAAGGTAAATCCAAATGGAAACATTAGTACACCTCTAAATAGGACTTTAGAGGTATGACCAATGAGGAAACTAAAGGATATTATAAAGGAGAATCTAGATATGTGAATAGAGAGGAATCTATAAGAGCTTCTAAAGAGGAATTTATAGGTCTAGCCAAAGAGGAATATAGAGGAGATTACAAATGGAAAATTATATGTGCACATAAATTAAGCATTATTTTTACCTAAGGGTCATAAATTTTAGACTCATCATCATAAACATTACTAATATAATCTTCGCTAAGTATTTGTTTGGTAAGAGATGTCCATTAAGGATCATAAAAAAAATCATAAAATGAGTATATAACAATATATCTAGAGGATGTAAGATTTTAATATATTGAATTATACTATTCATGATGAATTTAAAAATTGAAATACATAGAATAAATAATTGATATAGTATATATCAAGAAGCTAATGACTATGAATATAATATGGATCAATTAATGTCAATAACTATGATTATAATGCAATGTGAATCAAGGGATTCTAATAAATATATATAAATAAATGATAATGACTATAAATATAATAAACAAAATCAATCTATGAGGATGATCTATGTAATAGTTTGAATGATTCGTAGTCTCTCAAGTATACTTTCCTATTTATTAATTGGTGTTGGCCTAATATTCGAAATCAATAACTAGAGAGATAGAACCATTCTTGGAGACCACTAATCTAGGTTTGGACAGTATGGTGGGAGTAAATTCCATAAGAGATCCATTCCTCTAAGGTGCACCCAAAATCACATAGATAAAAGAGGTTTCCTAGGGTATAAACAAGGGACACTAATAATTTATGAGTTACTGTAAGGGATATGGAAACTAAACTCCATGTTTTGTGTTGTACTATGGATATTATTATTGGAATAAACCCACTAGGAAATGGTATATGTAAATAGATAACACGTATCCATTAATGATATCCATTAGTTATTTTTAAAACCATCGAAAGATAGTTTCTGAAAATAAGTGAAAAATAACAGAAAGGAATTTTAGTTTCATAAGTTAAGAAAATTTCAACCCGAGGTCAAAAGAAAGATCTTATGTGCTAAAATGATGTAAATCAAAAGAAATTATTTAGTGGTGGATTTAATAAAATGTTAAATAAAATCGAATTATTTTGTGTCATATATTTTAAAAATTTGAAGGCTCTTTTACTTCATTTAGGAATTTACAAAGGTTGGCAATAATTCATATCTAAAAACTGAAGGAGAAATAAAAAACAATGTTAAAAATAAAATTAAGGTTCAAAATAATGTTTAAGCTTTTTAATTTAATAAAATATTTAAACTAATTTAATTAAACTATTTAAATATAATTGTTCATAGATAATGATATGATATCAAAATACAATAAAATACATTAAACTATAGAAATTATAGAAATTAGGAAATTGTTTAAAATAGTAAATTTGAATAGGATTAGAGATCATCTCTTCAAATATAAATATATTTAACTATGAAAATATAATGACATGTAAACATAGTCATGTTAGAAAATAGTAATTTATAGTTTCTTATGACAAGTCCATATGAGGTAGGTTAGGGTGTATTACAACCTTATTCATATATTACAATGCTATCCTAGTTTAATATAATCATAAATTATCAATGTGGTTATATCCTATAGTTTTTGATGTCTAACTATTGAGCTCTATGTGATAATATATAATACAGAAGACATGGAAATATCAATACCTATTCCTACACATGTACTAGGTTAGAATTATATAATATAAAAGAGTAAAAATGGGTTAGTAAGTATAAAAAAGATGCCCTTAGAAATCCCTTGTGACTTAGTGTTGCTTTCATATCCTAAATATGCCTTGGACCAATATAATTCTACATCATAGAGTGATTATGTGCTCTATGATTATGCATCTCGAATGATTTTAGCTAGATGATTAAATTAAATAATGCACAATAGATCCCCTTGACTTGAAATAAACGCTATTTAAACTTGGTTATTGACTTTTATAATGATATAGAGTTGAAATAGAAATAAATATTGTTATTTTTCATAGTGTTCATTGATTTTTATTAATAGATTCAGTGGGGGTTATAATGAGTGGCCTTGATGTGTTTTTGTAGGAGATTCCTTAGAATTTTAATGCTAACTAGTTTTAAAATACATGAGGAGACCCATTATGTAACTTATAGATTCAAAAAAAAAAACATTAAGGCATGGGAGACAAGGATACACTATGGGATAAGGCCACACTATGGTCTTATCTTACTACTTTACAATTTAACAAACCCAACTTACATCAATTTCTTTGCCCAAAAAAAATTGATGACATCCTAAAGATTTCAAGAATAAATTATATTTAAATCCATAAAATACACATTTATGAAAATCAATAAGTTCAAGTTACTGTTTGTTTCTTGATGATGATTTCTAACATGCCCCTAGACTAATACTTATGACTTGAAGCGAGACATTCAAGAACAAAGTACTTAGCCAAAATAATGTATGGATTTATCTAGAAGCTACTAACATTTTTTATTTAAAACTTGTTTTGAAAAATATTAGTTTGACATAAATCTTTTTAAACTTAAGGCTAAGGACTAAGGGGTATCCATTATTCTAAACTCACCTGGGGCACAATCCTCCATACCTTTTTTAGTATCTTTTGGGATTTTTACTTTGGTGAATGGATAGGCAACACATTTTACACAATAATCCTCACCATTGGACAACAAAACACTTGATGAAACTAAAGACATTTAATTACGCCTTTACACATACATTGTTCATTGTCTATGTTCACTAATTAAGGAAGCCTAGATAAGTGATAAGATAGAAAATAATAATATCATAATGAAATAATGTCCTACCATGCCATATCTATCAAATAAAGTAGATAATGAAAGTAGCTTATATAACCCTTAAAGGAGTACAAGGTTATATTTAAGGGAATGTCTAAGTGTGCATGTAGTTTTCAATGATCCAAGGAATTGTAATGAAAATTACTATATTCACCTCCTTAAAATCTCATTTAACTTTCAGAATAGTTATTCATGAGAAAATATAAGATTAATTCCTTAAAATAATATTAAAGACTTGTTCATTTCCGTTCAAAATTAATACATGAATTTCAGTGATGCCCCATATACAAAACAATTATGGAAGTAAGATTATTTTAGTGAATGCATGTCCCATATATCCTCAACTCTTAGCATGAAAAATAAGTAGTGAAAGGAGGTAGATGTGTATTAGTAATAATCACATCATCCTTTTACATGTTCTATGCATACAAGGTAAGGTATAATACTAACTAAAATAAGATATATTTGCCTTCTGAGTTATATAATATATGTAGATACAAAAATAATTATTTTCACTTAATAAACCTAGGAATTAGGTATATAAGGTATATTGGATTTAATTCTAGTCTCATGTTGAAGGAAAGGTTCTATAATAGATAAGACTGAAAAAACATTTTTCTTATTATAATATAGCTTGTGTTAGAGATGACATACATTAGGATGGAATGGAACCAATAATTCAAAATCATATTATAGTAAACCCATGTCATAGTGGAATGTATGAACAACTTCCAAATAATGATCATTTGGTTTGAAATTTCATAAGTCAATATTGAATAAACTCATTAAAATTATCCTGCAAGATAGGAGAAATAAAAATAATAGTTATTCAAATATAATAAAACACCATGCCAAATAAATACAACCACCACAAAACTATGTAAATGGAAAAATAATATCAGTTCATCATGTTTTTTTTTAAATGAAGAAGATAATATTTTAAAGTTTTTACCAAATGGTGATTTGGGTTAGGGAAAAATTTTAATAATTTATTCCCAACTTATAAACCAACAAACCCAAAAATAATATATAAACGTAATTTTTTATATCAACAAATACAACCATTTTATTATATGGGATTAATATTGACAGGTCAATCCCAAAGGGTAAATAAAATTCCAATATCTAAGGAATTTTTTTCATTCAAGGATAAAGTATTAATTATGTGTAAACAACATTTATATTAAAAATTTATGAAAACCTTCAAGAGACTATAAATAAGATTAAATTATAGATATCATACATGCCTCACAAGGTCCATGGACATGGGACAAAAAATTGGACATGAGCTTTCTCAAGGGTGCCCTAGGACTAACCATACTAGGCCTTCTAATAGGCTTTATTACTAGCTAGGCCTAACAAAGGATCACCTACATTATCCCTAGTTTTTGACATTTTTTTTTTGATAGTTTATGATAGATTTTTGTTATATTTTTTATATATTTTTATTGATTATAAATAAACTAATTCGTCGTAGCAAGTATTGAAGAAGGATTATTTTTAAGAAGTGTGGAATTATGCATCAAATTTTAAATTTATGTGTATAGGATAGGTTAAAATTCTCAATCAACTAAACTGAATTAACACTTTAATGCACATTCACCTACTAGTTTTGATCACAATATGTACAGTGTTTTATGGAATAGATAATTGTTATTGACCATGAATGTCCTACACCTTTCTTCTACATAGTCTTCATTATTTCTCTCTTCCTAAGCATAGAGAATAAGGGAATTGATTAATAAAATTCCTAGCCTACATGGGTGAAATATCATAAATTCATTTATATCTAAAATTTCAAGCCTCTAGAGGTGAAATGCCATGCCCTTAGTTGACTACCCAACATAAAAAAAGAAAATAAATATTTAAGGCGTTTATTAATTAAGATATCTCATCAAATTCTCCATGTGAATTGGTATACATTATTTATCATTTCAATGAATTTTCTATCACATTTTACAAGAAGGTATATGGGAAATGAGTTTATACTCATTTATTAAATTCTCTTTTAGAGCATATCCATGAACATAATGGTTCTCATTTGGATCATAGACAAATTTATTAAAAAAGTAGTGATGTAGATTTAGTACCTAATGTCAATAATAATTTCGAGAGTTGTATGGAAAACTTATTTTTTTTTTTTTTAAATTTGGTAAATCATAAACATTTCAAGTCTGTAAATACGTAAACCTTGAAACTACATAGTTTAAATATGTATGAAACTAGTAAATCAATTAATTAGTTTAAAATTGATTAAATATCTATATAATTTCATTTTATTTAGTTCTTTGGTATGGCTAAATAATCCTAGGTCCAAGTAGGGTACCTCTTTAAGAGAAATTGAGAATAATTAATTATCCCTTTCAAAGATAAAATTGAAGATGCAAACTTATGAAAAAAATTAATTTATTTAAAATGTAATAAATTGTTTCAAAAACATTTGATCGAAATTACATTGGTTTCATAGTTATAGTAGATAAATTTCTCAACTATATGAAGTAATTTAGATATAATTTTTTTATTATAGAAAAAAATCAAAAATTTGAAATAATTTTTCTACGAAACATTTATCTATTTCTTAAGAGAAGAAAATCTACCATTAATGAGTGGTTGATCTCTCTAGATTGTATGTGATTACCCAATAGAATGCATATAATATCATGGGTTATTTTTAGTTTTAAATGAATGAAATTAAAGTGTATTTATAGTCAATTGAATTCAAATTATATTCCTATTTATGCATAAATCAAAATCCAATAGTTAAATGTGAAAATTAGGGATTCATGAGGGTGAGTGCACTTTGACCTGGTGAAGTTCAAAAGAATCACGTAGGAGTTTAGGAGCATGCTAGGAAATCCTAAGAGAGCTAGGGGAATTCTATACACAAAGCATAAAACATGAGAGAACAAGAGCAAGAAAGGATTTGAGAAGAGGGACAAGAACCATATAAAATCAACAAATGACTAATGTCTCAGTTTGGGAAAATAGTTAAAAAAAGTATAATAAAAAAATTGTAATTAATGACTAACAAATTCCTTACGATCATTCTTAGTTCTCTACATAGTTATATATTTCATAATTTAATAGAGGGTTCACCCAATTTTGGAGGTCACCACTTAGTATACTATGCTTGTGTGTATGTGTTTTTTTATGAAAAAATAAAACTATACAATGTATAAATAATATCAAAACTAAAGTTTTATTTTTTAAATCTAATTTATAGAGTATCCATGTTCTCAAAAAGTTTCCCAAGATGAAATAAATTCAAACAAAATCAATTATTCATACACTCAATATCAACTTCTCTTTTATCATAAATATCAATAGTTTTTTTTTTAAAAAATTTAAATCATCTTTATATTTTATTCAAAATTAATAAATATGCAAATATATAAAGTGTTATTCTAGTTTAAATATATGTACTCTAATGAAATATTTTTACAAGATACCAAGACATTTGATCCTATGTAAACACTTTAAATATTCATGCATCATAAAAGGTATGTGCAAGCATCATAAATGTAACACATGTTTATGACAGGTGGGCTTGTAATGTTTTAAAATTATTGGATATTGATGATATTTTTTGAATAACCACCTATGATATAAAATTCATAAAAATGTTTTGTTAAAATTGTTTTGTCCAATTTATAGGTTAGAAATGTGAAAGTGTATCAAATCCATAATTGATCACATGTTTGATATTTATGGCATTTCATCCATACATATCCCATAGAAAATATGTACTTATTCTTTATTAAAAATTTTAGATAAAATAAACAATTTTTTTCAAAAGGGAAAAAAATCCTATGTCTTTCCTTAACAAATACAATTACTAATGTGAAGTAAAAATGAACTCATGGTTGTACTAGGATTCATTACTATATTGTAAATTATTTGGTTTTTTAGGGGAACGAACCATGAAGTCTTTAAGAGAAAAATGATGGCCCAAGTGATCCTAGACAAAATAATTTACAGATGAGTAGTAATCCTAGTATAAAGGACCCATAATCTAAAAGTAAATGAAATCAAAGTGAAAAAATCCAAAAGTTTGTCCAATATGCTAATAGAAATTACGTTTTGCTAATGTGTTTATTTTTTATATATTAAAGCATTTAATGATTTTTATTTCCATTTACTAAAATATAAAGTGCCAAAAGATTATTGTAAGTGTTTGGATTCAATGAATGGAAGGTCATTTATCAAAATGTGAGTTCTAAAATAAAATTATTTACGAGATATGGTTTATATGTGTTTGGGGGTGAGAGGATTGAGTCTAACAATGAACAATAAATAGGAAAAATGGTAGTGATCAAAGGTGATTTCTACAAAGAAAAATATTTATAATATTACTATGATTTTCAACATCATCTATAATTTTAGGATTTGAGATGGACAATCATCAATGTTTTCTTTGAATTTATTTTTAGTTTATTTGTTTTTCATTATAACATTAGTACAAGTGTCAGCTTCATCTATAATAATAGGAGTTGAGATAGATAATGTTTAATATTTTCTCCAAATTTATCATGTTAATTTATTTTTCACTTGGTCAATGATAATGTAAGCGGCATTAAAGTTCAACATGACCATCATTAACTATTGTATGATGTAAATGATAAGATATGACCTCCTTAAGAAGCTCAAGATACAGATAAAAACTCTAGGATTTATTTTTTAATTTTTTGTTTACAAAAAAGATTTGAAAATAAATATTAAAAAGGAGCCCCAAAATTGGGAATTATGGTGATGTGATAAATAATTAATTACATATACAACTACTTAGGTTTAATAAAAAAATATGATAGGAAGAGTAAGGCCTAGGCCAAAGGACCCAATAGCTATATATGCTTTTTTAATCCATGTTTACTACAAGTTTAGCTTTGGTTTTATCGATTATTTATGTCGGTAGATATACATTGATGGTAAGTTTTTGGTTCTCCTAAATTTAAGATCCATCCCACCCAATATCTGACATGTGAACAATGTTTACACATTGGGAGATTAATTTCCACTATTTTAGCATCATATATGCATAGGTCACTAGAAGCCAAGTGATTCTAGTGACACATACTAACATTAAAAATGGTGAAAGTCCATTTTCCCCTCTAGGAACCAATAGTGTCACCTCTTTGTATGCATCATAAGGGTTTTTATTATCTATTTAAATGTGAATCACAACTATAAATGTGAAATCCACTTATTCCTACATAAAAATGATATCTTACTCAACGAGAACCCTGTATCAAACTTACATTTAAGACCAAATTAAAACTATTTTTACGCATCCTCAAATTAAATTAATGAGCCCTATTTTATAGTTTTTCATATGTATTTATTTTCTCCATACTCATGTATATATTTATTCCTTGGCTAGTTTTAAGATGCAATATCTTTTGTTTTTCTATTCAATTATGAATTATTACCTGGCTGCCAAAAGTTGACAAGAAATTGAATTTTATAGTAATGAATCCACCTAGAAACAACTCTAATCTCTAAATATTAATTTTTTTTATTCCCCTGAGTTAATTTATGGTTTTATATCTTTGTCCTCTAAAAATATATTGTTTTTGGTATTTTACTACTAATATTTCAGTGTTGGTATTTATGATTGACTTGTGCGATATTATTATTATTGGCCAATCGATAAATATTGTTACCTTAGGGAAGTGGAAAAATATTGATTGAATTACCATAATGGTACTTTACTCTTGAAAAATCCTATCAATGTCCATGCCATATGCTAGAAGGTAGAAAATTCTTATTGTTGGAAATCAATGAAAAAAATAATAATAGAAGAATGATGTAAAAATTAATATGGAGACCATTATTTTTATTTCTTTGATAAGAATTTTTTTTATTATTTTTTTAAAAATAAATATATTAAATTCTTCATGTAAATTATCTTATCATTGTACCATGACAAATAAAAATGCATATAAATAAAGTTTTTCAAATTTTCTTTTTTGAAAAATGCAATGTATTTTGGAAAACTAAGGTAGAAAATTTATAAAAATTTGTAGTACATAATATTAAATTCAAATTAATGTGGAGAGAAGATTATAATAAATACCTATTGCATAAGGTACAAATAATTATTAATGGAGTACAACCATTTACATTTGGCATAATATTACATGTTTGAGTAAATTATAATGTATTAAGAATGTTTCCATACATTTCAAAGTGGAAGATGACTCACTAATCATCTCATGAATTTTAAGTTTTAATTTTTTACAAGGTGAATTTGGAGCAAGGTTGACATAAAACACCATTAGACACCTCAAACTAGTCCGTATCCCTTTTGTGAAGACCTATATATCTACACATGGTAAAAAATAAACATTGTCATATGATTCATGCAATAGGAGTAGAAATAATAGGAAGAGTATGATAGTCACTATAGTGTAAAAATATCACAACTTGGAATGCTCCAACCATTATAAATATTCAAGGTTGAAAGTAGAATATTTAGTGCATACCAATCTGAGATGCAAGGTGGTAGCCAAAATGCTCAACTATTTATTCTCTATGATTTATAAAAAGATTATTTTAAAAGAATAAATATAATTTCAAACATGTTAGAATACATTGATGAGAATAAAACAATGATACCATATTACAAAAAGGACTTATACCATGTACATAGATAAATTCTACCATGGTAAATATTGACCAAATTTGGTCTATATACCAAAAATGTGCATAGTCCAAGAAATTTAGTGAAAGAGTAGGACCCAAATTCAAGAGTGGACCAATGACTCAATATGAGTAGGACTGATGGTGAAACTAAGTAGTTCAAGGTCATGAAATAGGTTTGCGCAAGCTTAAGATTTTCATAGTTCATTTAGGCCTTCAAGGATCAAGCAAAATATAAAGTACAAGTCCAAGTAAATGCTAAGTACAAAAACTTTTTGGGATACATCTTTAATTGGTAATTATTTTCAAACTTTTATTTGACTAAGTGTTCATTCTTTTGAGCAAATTTTTTTGGGATTTTATTTTGGTAAGCTAATTTTATTTTAGAGAACTTTTTTTGGCTAAGTGTTGAATTTTTTTTAGACAAATTATCTGAGACAAAGTTTTTGAAGGCAAGAATTCTTTCACACAGAATGTTTGAAGCAAAAGATGAAGATGTATTTCTCTCAGATTAATTGTTTTCCCTAAAGACCTATTTTTTGGGATAAATTATCTGCACTAAAAAAGGCTAAGTTTCATTTCTTAGGAAAATGGTCCAAAGTGAAATTCCCAAAGGATATTTCTATAGTAAAGTTCCCAAATTCTTTTTCTTGAAGCATCATTTTGTTTGATATTTTGGTGGTAATTGAAAAAAATTGAAGGGTATTTCTTCAGTAAGGTGTCCTAGATAGAATTTTTGAAGGGTAAGTCTTCAAAGAAGTTGCCCCAAAAAAAATGTCTAGCAAAAGATCTAAAGGAAATACAGTGTATAAATCATGATCCAGACAGTTATGCAAATGTTAATTTTAGGTTACAAAACATAGCCATTTGAACTAAAAAAGTCTAAGATGGCCCCAAGAGTGTCAAATTCAAGCACATGAGACGACTGTTCATTTTCAAATATGTAGTGACGATCGTTTAGACATCAACTATGTTCTTAGAGATTTGAAGTTCAAGCTATGGTGAATAAGTATTTTTATTCCAAAGGGTTTAGGATAAATATTCTACGTTCAATCTGAGTAAAAATATAGTGGCATGCATGGAGTCAAGTAGTGAATAAGACATTCACATGGTTATCAAATTTAGGGCACGATAACTAACCATTTGGGTTTAAAAGGCCCTTAAAAGCTTTAAAGTTGGTTTAAATCTAATGATCCATATGAGCCCATAATGACACATTAGATATACTAAAATATGTTGAAGTTAGATGAGTCAAAAGGTCACTAAGTTAAAGTCTTGAAAGAGCTACAAGTTGGATAATATCCTAAAATAAAGGATCATCAAGCCAAGATCCAATGGTTTATATTTATTGACAAAACGATGAGTCAAACCTAAATAAATGATCAACATGAGCATGAACATCATGATTTGATGGATTAAACCCACTGATAGTAAAGTGGGACCATGGAGATTTATGCTGTGGATGAACTTGTACATCATCTGATGGTACATGATGTATTTACCATGTCAACATGATCTTTTGGCAAGAAATCAAGGACATATTTGCATTCATAAAAAAAAGATCTAATGATGTGAGTAGATTCAATATGTAAATAAAATCTAAAATACCAATAATAATAAAGATAGTTAGGCATAATGAAATGGGTTGAGGCAATTTTTTGCAGCCAATCAAACAAAAGTGAACCTAGACATTTTCAACCAAAGTTGATGGGGGAGTTTTTGATGTAGGCATCTAAATGAAAAATAAACAAAGCTAAAATATGATCTAGATGGAACCAATGAGACCAAGTATTCCTAGTATAACTCTATATAGGTGAAATTGGTCATTTGGACCAAATACAAAGACTAGTGATTACAAATCAAGGTCAAATAGTTTCCAGGTTTTTTATGAATATTATGACTATGTGAAAACCAATGATGTAAAATTGGTTTTATATCTATAAAAAGGACCTAGGTCTAGGTTAGAACAAACAAAAATTTAAATGTGATCATAGGGAGAGGTGTCTCACTGATCATCAGGGTCATTTCTTAATGACTAGATACAATTGGCTACCCAAAGTAGATGTGACATAATTTTGCCAATTCCAAGACATATTCCTCATCAATAGATTAGATAGATGATATCATAGAGTTCTCAAAAGAGATGTGTTGGTTGGATAAATATTAAGCAAGCATTTAATTCTTTTGTAAGTCCTTTAAAGTTATGCCTTCTTGATAAGATCTTGAGTCAACATCCTCAAGAATGATAACCCATAAAATCTTGTTGGGACTTTTTCAATGCACAACTCTCTCTCTCTCTCTCTCTCTCTCTCTCTCTCTCTAAATACAATATTATAAGACTTGAAATGGATCCCTCTATCCCTCTTTTTGGTATGACCAAACTCTTGCAAAATTTTCACTATGACACTTTTTGGATGCAATAAAGACTGAATTCCATCTTTTTCTAAGCTAGATTGAAGTTTGTTCCATGGATTCATGTACTATGGTTAAGTGAATGTATGTTATTTGATTATTTACAAGTTTTTATCATCTTTAGGAAGTGATTATTAGTTCTAACCGATCATTATAAGTGTAATTTACAGGTTATTGTCTAGCTTAAAAGTGGATATTTGCCCTCTATTTCTAATTTGATAAATGATTAATTCCTTGTTATAAAATATTTATGTGAGATTGATATGGTCTTAAAAGTGTCTTATAATTTTTGTTTTGAGAGTTTTAGTTATCAAATCATTTGTGCATCACCTCTTTTATATGATTTATAAGTTATTGTCAAAATCTCTTTCCCTTTTCCAAGCAAGTGGTACTTTAGGTTTAATGTAGGTGATATATCTAGAAGGAAGCTAACCTTGTCTAAAGGTATGATGAATTATTAGGTTAACCATATCCTAGGATCAATCCCATGTTTCACTAGTTTTGAGTTGGAAGATCTGAATAATCACTTTACTCAGCTAGGGTATAAATCTAAAACCCCAATAGTTTTGGCATGTCGAGTAGGACTAGTTTCTTTTCCTTAATTAAATTTTAAAGATTTAGAAGAAGAAATTTCAATATCAAGAGAGATATAACATCATCAAAATTTTAATATCCTTCAGGTTGTGGAGTTTATAACATCCTTTAGACAGTGCTTTCATGCCAAAGAGTACAAGATCATCAAGTAATGGTAATCCTTTTGAACATATTAAATTAACTTTAAATTCATATAAAAGATCAAGATTTAATATTACTAGACATTATCCTCCAAGGTATCATTCATCCTTTGGTTATTCTATTATCTTAGTCTAATGTATTATCACCATAAGCCAAACCTCTTTGCCTTAATGATTATATAGAGTCAAGTGTTTGTCCCATTTAATAGGGGTAGTCCCCTAAATTTAGTCCAATATGATGGAATTATTTTTCCTACCATAAAAATTATCCCTTTATTCTCTATAGAGTGGCATAAAACCATTGCTATTAAGCATATCCAATATGTTGCCAATCTATGTTCTATTCATAATGTTACTCATGATAATGTGGCTATAATATTTATTACTATCTCCTTTAAGGGAAAAGGATTAAAATGGTATATTAATCTTTGTTTGACCTCCATTGATACTTAAGATGAGTTAGGTGTAGCCTTATTTATACAATTTGAAGATAAGATTGATCATCTATCTTTGGTTGAATAATTGACTACCATACAAAGGTACCCCCATGAGTTCATGTCTTATTTTAACCTCTGATTCTGAAAGACATGGAATACGATCCCTATATTGGTTAGACCATCTCTAGAGTATGAATTTATTTACAACCTTAAGGCCATTAATTTCGATATACATGTCATGATACATTCTATTGGTGTTGATACCTTGCCAAATGCCTATGAAATTTCTATAAGGGAAGAAAATATCTTAATACAAGTTGGTAAACTAGATCCAAGGCCTTTAATGCCCATATTCCTAGAATTGTAACTTGGTTCTCCTCCTTGAGTTACCCAAATTCTATTTTGTATCTTATATTCCATATCCAAAATTCTAAGTTGTAGCCCCTCCTAATTAATCTAGTTAAATTGGTGATCTAAAAAGCATGTTACAAGATTTTGGGAATGATATTGTTCAACTCAAGAAAAAATATTATGAAGGTATACCTTATCAAAATCAAAAACATAATACCTATCAGTCTTTAAAAAACCAAAGATCCCCTTTGCATGGTTTCAAAGACAATAGGAAAGTTTCTGAAAATCAAGGAGCCATAACCAAAATTAATCCATATGTAGCCTTTGATCCTAATGTATCTTCAAATTCAAAATCTAATGTTTCCTAAATAACTTGATGCAAGATATGAGTTGGCAGCCTTCTAATCCAAATGACACTAAAAATGAAGCCTTAGTATCACAAGATATTACTATGCCATAAATGATGCAAGAAGAGTTTTCTCTTCAAGGTGGTCAATATCAAGACATGAATATAACACTATAAGGAGAAGCTCAACAAATTTTAAGGTAACTTATTGGCATCAATGTTAGTTTCCAATTATATGTTCACATTGCATTTAACCAAGTTGGTGACACTACCAACATAAATGGTCAAGTGGAAGCTTTGAATAGAGCTAAAAGAAAAGTAGTTGAAGAAGCTCAAGATGTAAAAAATACATCTAGTGTTCCTATTTTTGTTTCTGAGAGTGAAAAATAATAATTTATTTTTCCTATAGCATAGAATATTCATAATATAGAGACAGTGATATTTCCCCAAATGCCTCTAGCTAGAGAATAACTAGTGGCTCAAAAGTTGCAACCAAAGGTTAGTGGAACATATTTTCGCATAATAGAACAAATGAATAAATCAAATTTTAGTATTATCATGTGGTATTCCCTTTCCATTCCAAGGCAAAAGGACATGATTATTTAAGAACTTTTAGATCTTAAGGAATCAAAAGGACCAGTTGAGAAATAGGGAGCTACCTTGGCCAATTCAAACCAGTAAATCAAATAACCTGATCAACAGATACATAACATGATGAAGGTAGAAAAAACCAATGCAAAATCAAACAAAACCCCAACCTTTTATCTCTCTTTTATAGGTGATTTCTTAGTCCATAATTTTGTGGTAGATAGTGGAGCTAGTACCACTATCATACCGAAACAAATTGTAGAAAAGATTGGTCTTATCTATGAGAAAATTACCAAATGAGTATTGCAATCATATGGCTTGACAACAAAGGTAGTAGGAATAATAAAATATCTAAAACTAACATTACATGCTTTCCCCAATTTTATTATTCAGCAAGATGTAGTTATAGTGGACTTGGCTCCCTATTTTTCCATGTGTCTAGAAAAAGACTTTACATTAATTGTTGCGAGATATTTCTCAGTTGGTTAGACCTATTTAATGTTTAGAACTAGATATGGTGCTAAGGTGATAATATTTTTTGAACCTATTTCAATATTTCATTCGGAGCCATATATGCCATGTATGGTGAACTCTAATTGTGTTATTTCAAATAAGGTACGAGAAAATAGTGAGGTGGAATCTAAATCACTTTTAGATGGAGTCATAAATAATTTTTTTGATGAATAGACCTCTAATTTTCATGGAAATACCTAAAATATAATTGAATAAGAATGAATTAGTGCCTATTGTCTTCATAAAAATGATGCACCAATTCTAACATTAATGAAAGATGATCAACCTAGTGATGGACTATGGTAGCTATATTTTGATATATCTAGGAACAAACATGGCACTAGAGCTGGAATGATGTTAATTTATATAGAAAATCAAAGTTATTTATCTTCTCTCAAGATTTATTTTGTTTTTTCCAATATTGCTACTGAATATTAAGCACTAGTGCATGGTTTGTAATGGGAAAGAAAGTTAAAGGTCAATTCCTTACAAGCCTTTAGACATAGTGAACTAGTATTTTGCTAAGTAAGAGGACTTAACATATTTAAGAACCCAAGACTTAGGTCCTATAATAATAGATTATGGGACCTAGTTGATTAATTTCAAGCCTTCAGTATTTAGGCCATATCAAGAAATAAGAACAAAAATGTAGACAAACTGGATACTATTGGGTCACAATTCAGTATCCTAAATGACATAAAAAGGGTAAATGGTTAATCACATGTCAAGGTAGTTGTGAGACCTTATATCCAAAATAACCATGACAATTAGAAATTATTTATATATGATATATTATCAGATTATTACAAGAGGAATCTAAATTATCCTCAATAAGCCAAGACAAGAACTCGCAGTAATATGATGACTAGATTATGCAACTAAAGACAAAAAAGTTGCCTAAAGGGCTAGTTACCCTTAAAAACATATTTAATAGAGATGATTAATTGAAGAAATAATTTTTTTTTTATCAACCAAGGAATAACACTACATAAATTTTGAGATTTTAAATAGTAAGAGTTTCAAACTAGGCAAGTTTTGGACATTTTTAGAGAAATAAGCATTTATTTAGTTTTATTAAAGGTTTGGAGATGTTTTTTCATGGAAGTATAGTGACCTTTAAGGATTTTATCAATGTCTAGCTAAACATTCCATTAATATAAAATATGAGACTTGGCTAGTCAAATAAAGACAAAGGCCTATTAACCTAAAGATTAAACCTCTAATGAGAGTTGAATTGGATAAACTCATTGAGTCATCTATAATATTTCCATTTAAGCACTCAACTTGGGTGGAAAACTTTTTTCCAATATGGAAAAAAATGGTTAAATAATACTATGTGTTGACTTTCATGACTTGAATAAGGCCTTTCTTAAAGATCACTACCCGTTTCCATTAATGGAACAAAATTTACATCTAGTTGCAGGTTTAAAAATGTTCTCTTTATTGGATGGTTACATTAGATATAACCATATTTTGGGTAAAGAAGAAAACTAGTTCAAAATGACCTTCACGATAAAGTGGGGGACATTTTCATATAGA
Organism: Torreya grandis; assembly: GCA_037957365.1. Lineage (NCBI taxonomy): Eukaryota > Viridiplantae > Streptophyta > Pinopsida > Cupressales > Taxaceae > Torreya > Torreya grandis. The sequence goes on along the minus strand of JARHVA010006190.1, from coordinate 36,644 downwards.
AATGTGCATTTTGTTTTATCTAGTGGTGAATCCATTTTTCAAAAGGCTATAGACATTGCATTTCAGGTTATCCTCAACAAGTTTTTTCTTGTTTATCTAAATGACATAATACTGTTATGTAACATTACATATGAGCATATGATTCACCTCAAAAAAGTGTTTAAAATTTGTAGATAAGTTAGAGTATCTTTGAATTCAAAAAAGTGATTTTTATCTATTCATGAAGGTAGGTTTCTTGGACATGTAATTTTAAAACATGGTAAAAGCATAGATCCTAATAGGATATAAGCAATTCTTGAAATTTTGTTTCCTAGCATGAGAAATCCTTAAAAATATATTTAGGTAATATTAACTTCATAAGGAGATACATTTTAATTTTTTCTACTTTACATAGGCCACTCATAACCATGCTAAATAAGGGTCAAAATTTTATTTGGTCCAAAGAAGGTGTAAGAAGTTTTGAAGAGATTAAGAAATCTATAACCAGTGCTATACACTCCTAAACCTTGAATTTACAAAGGATTTACTCTTATACAACTATGCTAACATTGACACAATTTCAAGTATTATCATACAATATAATAAAGATACTTTAGAGAAGCACATAGCCTTCTTCAGTTAAGGTTTATAAGAATATAAAACAAATTCTCTTCATAAGGTCTCTTAAGAAGTTTAGATAGTTGATATCCAATAGTAAGATACATTTCATGGTTGCACCTCCAAGTGTCATTGATTTCCTTTTGAACAAAGATATAAAAGATAAAATAGCTAGTTGGATAACCAAGGTAATGGAATATGATATTAAGATCAAGGTCACAAAGCTAGTTAGAGGAAAAATACTTTGTGAACATCTAGCCTAAGACTTGCAGGAGACTAATGAGCTAGTTACGGTGTCAAATGATGAAAATCTTACAACTGGTCAAACCTCATCTTCCAACTGGTTCTAAGATATGGTATCCACAAGATGGTATTTATCCTTCTCATCTAACTCCTTCAAAGATAAAATATTTTAGATTATAATTAATTTTTTTTCTTCTTGTTGATAATGTGTTGTTCAAAAACATATCAATTACATACTACTAAGATGCATAAAACCATCTCAAACATAGAAGTTAATTGAAAAATTTCATGGTGGACATATTGGAGGACATTATTCAGCAAGGATCACAACCCACAAGATAATGAGAGGTCGGTATTATTGTCCAAGTTTATTTGGAGATTTTCATACATGGGTCAAGAAATGTAAACAATGTGTCATGTTTGTTGGAAAGGTGAATCTTGAAACCTTACCTCGCCAACCAATTTTACTAAATCAACCCTTTCTCTAATGGGGATTAGACATTATTGGTCTCATTAATCTCCCTTCAAACTCACAAAACAAGTGGATCATAACTACAATAGACTATTTTACCAAATGAACAAAGGTAGTAATATAAATAGAACCCAATAAAACCAATGTTTTAGACTTCTTTGAAGGTTTTCTTACCAGATTTGGAGTCCCTTCAACTATATTTTTTGATAATGGTATGGCTTTTTTAGAATCTAAAATCATCTAGTAGGTATTTTAACATAGTTTTCTCTTAGTACCACATCAAACAATTATCTACAAGACAATCGCCTTGCTGAATCCATAAAAAATAATTTGCTTAAGATCATTAGGAGGACTATTGAGGACAATCATAGATCATGGCATCTCAAATTGAAGTCATCTCTATGGACTGATAGGATCACCTAAAGATGTCCATAGCCAATTATCCATACAAGCTAGTATACGGTAAGGAAGTAAGAATGCCTATTTATTTTGAATTCCCTACTTTATAATTGATATATTAACTTTAGATTTGGGAAAATGAGCCAATGTAAATAAGATATGATTATCTCATGGAAATAGAAGAGACAAAGCATCAGTCCATGTTGTCTATGGAAATCTATCAAGTAATGACAAAGAGATCTTTTGATAAAGGAGCTTTTTCAAGAGGTTTTCAGTGAGGAAATTTGGTCCTCAAGTGGATGAGGATCGAGATAAGATAGGAAAACATGTAAAATTTGATTTTATCTAGAGTGGTCCATATATAGTTTTTAGTTGTAAGTCCTATACTACTTTCTAGCTCACAAGCATGAATGGTAAAGAGCTTCCTATCCTAGTCAAAGAGATACATCCTACAAACTTCTATTAAGTAAGCTAAGTCCCCGATACATAGTTTTTTTATTATTTTTATCTAATTTTTTTCTATCACATTAGTACATTTAATTTCTATTTTATCCCAAATAAGTGCTTTTGTTTGCACAATTGTTCAGTAGTTTAGTTTAGTTAGTTTCCATTTCATGTTTGTTTCATTCCCTATTTGTTGGAATTATTTTGTCTTTGCAAGTCAAAAGGATTTTTTGAAGTCAATGTAAATATTCCATGAATTATTTGTTATGAGTCATAAGTCATGTAAATGGTGTGAGTTCTCAAGCATAGTAGGCATTTTGCCTAACCAACTCACCAAAGATGTTGACCAAATTCGGTCTACATACCAAAAATGTGCATATTCCAAGAAGTTTTGTGAAAGAGTAGGATCTACTTTGGATAAGGGCCCAATGATTAAATATCAGTAGGTTTCATCATGAAACCAAGAAGTTCAAGGTCATGGAATAGGTCAGTGAAAGATTCAAATTTTCATAGTCCTTTTAGACCTTCAAGGATCAAGAAACATTTCAATTATAATTTTAAGCAAAAGATAAGTACAAAACCTTTTTGAGATAAGGTTTTACTTGGTAATTATTTTAGACCTTTTCTTTGACTAAGTGTTCATTCTATTGGGAAAATTCTTTTGGGATTTTATTTTGGTAAGCTACTTTTATTTTAGAGGCCTTTTTTGGTTAAGTGTTGAATTCTTTTCAAAAAAATTGTCTGAGATAAACTTTTTAAAAGAATGAATTATTTTGGACGAAGAAAGATTTCTCTCAGTGAAATTATTTTGTAACAATTTACTTGAAGACCTATTTATTTGAAATAAATTGATTGCATCAAAAAAGGCTAAGGGTCAGTTCTTGGGAAAATGCTTTAAAGTGAAATTCTAGAAGGATCTTTATGTAGCAATGTGCCCTAATTATTTTTCTTGAAGGGTCATTCTTTTGGGATTTTGGCCCTAGTTCAAAAGTTCTAAAGGGCATTTCTTTAAGAAGGTGTCCTAGACAAAATTTACAGAGGGTAAATCTTCAAGGAAGGTTCCCCAGAAAAATGTCCATCAAAATGTCTGAAGGAAATAACTTATAGAAATTACATTTTATAAAATTGCATAAACATCAATTTAAAGCTATAAAAATATCCATTTGAATTCAAAAAGTCTATAATGGTCTTGAAAGTTTCAAATTCAAGCATAGGGGATGACCATTGGTTTTCAAATATGTAGTGACATCTGCACAAATGTCAAATACACTTGCATATATATCAAAGTTCAAGCCATGTCAAATATCATTTGTATTCAAAGGGGTTCAATATCTATGGGCTACATTCAATTCAAGCAAAAATATAGAGGCACACATGAATTCAAGAAATCAATAAGACATTCACATGGCTTCCAAATTTAGTCTATGATAAGTAACCATTTTGCTTTAAAAGGTACTTAAAAGGTGTAAGGTTAGTTAAAATCTATAGATCCATGTGAGCCCACATACTGACATATGAGATCTAATGATATGCATTAGAGTCAGATGAGTCAAAATGTCCTTAAAATAAAACCCTTAAATAGTTGTAAGTAGGAAAAGATCTTGTGGTGTGGGATCATCAAGTCAAGATCCAATGGTGCACATTCACTAAGAAAAGAATGATTCCAAACTAAATCAGTGATTAACATGAGCTCGTACATCATGATCCAATAGAGTTAAAAAATTGATAGGAAAGTGGGTCTACAAAGATAAACGTTATGAGTGAGCTCGTACATCTTGATTTTATAGTATGTAATCAAGTCAATATGTCAAAGGGATCTTTTGGAAAGAAATCAAAGAATCACTTGTATTCATGCATCAAAGATCTAATGGTGAAAGTAGAGTCAATAAGTCAAAATAATATGAAAGATGAATAAAAATAAAGATTGTTGGGCACAATGAAATGGGATGAGTTATTTTTTGATGGCCAATCATAGAAAGGTGAATCTAGACATTTTTATTGAAAGTCGATGGGGAAATTATTGACATAGGCATGTAAATGTAAATGAACCAAATCCTAGATATGATCTACATGAAATCAATGAGACAAAAAAATTCGAAAAAATCTCCATATAGATAAAATAGGTGGTTTAGACATAATACAAAGACTAGTAATTATGAATCAAGGTCAAATAGTTTCCAGTTTTTCTATGAATATTATGACTATGTGAAAAGAAATGATCTAAGATTGGTTTTATATCTATAAAATAAACTCAATTTTGATTTGGAATAAGTTTAAATGTAAACATGATCATAGGTAGATGTGGCTTACCTATCATCAGGGTCATGTTTCACTGAGAAGATACCATTAGCCACCTAAAGTAGAAGTGGCATAATTTTACCAATTCCAAGACATAGTCCTCATCAATAGATCATATAGATGATATCATAGAGTTCCAAGAAGATACCTAGAGGTTGGATAAAGATCAATTGAGCATTAAATTATTTTTTAAGGCCTTTGAAGTTATGACTTATTGATAAGATCCTAATACAACATCCTTGAGAATGTTAATCCATGAAAGGTGGTAGGTCCTTTTTCAATGCACAACTCTCTCTCTCTCTCTCTCTCTCTCTCTCTCTCTCTCTCTCTCTCTCTCTCTCTCTCTCTCTCTCTCTCTCTCTCTCTCTCTCTCTCTCTCTCTCTCTCTCTCTCTCTCTCTCTCTCTCTCTCTCTCTCTCTCTCCTATAAATACATGATTCTAAGATTTAAAATGTATCCCTCTATCTCTTTTTTGATATGAATAGGCTCTATGAAAATTTTTACTTTGACAACTTTTGGATGTAATAAAGACTGAATTCCATCTTTTTCTAAGCTAGATTGAAGTGTGTTCCATAAATTCATGTAATATGGTTAAGTGAATGTATGTTCTTTTTATTATTTCTAAGTCATTATCACCTTTAGGAAGTTCTTAGTATTCCTTATAGATCATTATAAGTGTACTTTAAAGTCTATTGTCTATCTTCAAAATGGATATTTACCCTCTTTTGCTAATTTAATAACTGATTAATGCCTTATTATAAAATATTTATGTGAGATTGATATTATTTGGTCTTTAAAGTGTCGCATAGTTTGTATTGTGTGATTTTGAGTGATCTAATCATTAGTGCATCACTTTTTTTACATTCTATATAAGTTAATGTGAAAATATCACTCTTTTACAAATAGGTGCTAGTTTAGGATTAGTATAGATGATAGATCCAAAAGGAATTCGGCCTTCTCTAGAGGTTTAATCCATTATTATGACACCCACATCTTATTATTAGTCCCATGTTGGACTATATTTGAATAGGAAGACATGATAAATACCCTTACTGAGCTAGGGTGAAAATCTTGAACCCCAATAATAACTTAGTTCAAAGGACCAATATGTGAATTATACTAGCTTGGGGAGAATTTATTCCACATAGAGTATCTAATGCTTATAAAATTTATAGTAAAAAAAATTCATATTATTCAACATACATGTCAATAGAATACAAATTTATTATAGCTCAATAAGTGCATTTAATCATTATATCGAAGACTACTCTTAGTGATTCCTATCAAGTAGTTTTAATCCTCATTCATCAATTAATCTAATATTGAAATTTGATAAGTTATAAGGGTCACTTGATAACTATATTATAACTAAGTCAACCAAAAGAATACTTATTCTAAAAAATGTAATGATGGACATACCAAGGTGTAGCCAATATAGGGAGTCAAATATACTCTGAGTTCTTACTACATGAATGAATGATAATGAATGCAAGGTTTAAATAAAAAAAAATTATAGTTATAATGTAAAACAATAGGGGCATTACACTATAGTCTATTTAGTGATTAGAGGTAATGATTTATTAACTACTTTGTAAATTTAATGCTATTAAACTAGTGTCATGTTATGCGGTACTTTATTATTAATTCATATTAGTGTGATTGCAAATAAATATAATCTTTACTATTTGACACTAAATATAGGTTCCTATAGGAGCATGTGAATGAATAAAAATAGGTTTCCAAACCTTTAGAGGAGGAATATGTGTTCATTTCACATAATTTTAGACCTGTAGTGGTCAACTAAAACATGCATATCTCATATATAGTTTCAGAGTCAAAAACCTTTAGATACAAAGATCAGAGGATGAAAAACTTTTAGTTTAATTTGATAAATATCATAGAAATATTTCATTAGATTGAAATAGTTATGATTTTCATTTATAATATGTTTGTTTGGGTGCATGGAATAGTATTATAAAATAACATCAATTTTGGGTAGCTAAATATCCTTTTCTAAGTGATTGATTTATTATAGGTTTTATAAATTATAATTATAATTTATCTATTTATGTGTTCTATTTTATTTTTATCAACAAAAATATCACTTCATTTTTATTATTTGGTTTACTTTGTTTATGTAGTACATTATTTTCTTCTTGGGATGAATGGTTAGTCAAACATTTCCCATTCTAAAATTCATTAATCACTTATTTATATAATTTTTTTAAGATTCATATTATGAGATAAATTCTTCCAACAAGTTAGACTCACTCTTTATGGACTAGAAAGGGAAATCAGATGAATCTAGGGCTATAGTATTTTATTTAGTTTCCTAGAAATACTTAAGAAGAAGTATTAGGTAGGTAGAGTTAATGTTAGATATTAAAATAAAAATAGGAAATATTTTAAATATATAGTTAATAAAATTAATTCTCCTAATTTATATGGAAGTGAAAAAAAAACCCACTCAAGCATGGTTAAATAAGTTACATACATAGTTTACACTCAAGCTTACGGTGAATTTTTTTTTTTTTACATTTTGGTACATTGCATCTGTAGAATATTTACTATGAATTTTGGCACCATGGTTTGATTACTAATGGTTAAAACATTTTTTATACATTCTACGACTTCAACTTGAATTCTTTGGACTTATTTGAGTACTATTATTAGGATGAGTACTTTAGGGAGCTTGTTAGAATCAAACATCATACTTTAGTGGAGTCATATGCTATTTAATTTCATTGACTTATGGCCATAGTAATTGATTTATCCTAAATGAGAATTAATTTCCTCTTTATCTTGGTGTTATTTAAGCCCCTAGATGGTTTAGTTAAGGCCTTTTCATTATTATCACTCTAGAATGCTATTAATATGACATTAATACTTGAGTATTATATGATTAGGATCAAGGTTTTTCTCATCATAGATAATACCAAGTAGAATACATAGATTTTTTATAAAGGAGGATAAAAAAGAAAAAATAATAATTTATTCCCTCGAAGAAGTACACCTCCACCCACTACCACCACTATGGCTAAAAATATTGATGTTCAAACTAGAAATTAGATTTGAATAAAAATCTTATGCCTAATGTGGTGTTATAAATGCCTTATAAAAGGTCAAGTCCATTACATTGAGGTAGTATTTGATGAGGAAGAGGCTTGTTATTAAACTAATAAATCAATAAAACATCGATAAAGAGAGGAGCATATTATTGAGCATGTTCCCCAGCACTTTTTGGAGGTTAATACTAACACTATAAAATGTTTGCTTTCAAATCTATTATAATGACCATAATATCACCCACTCAAATTTTTTGGAGACTTATCCAAGCAATGGATTATTATGGTCATTAATAGTGGGGCTATGAATTATCTAATTGATGAGTGAATTGTGGCCAAGAGGTTATTTTAGGTAGAGGACTTATTGGTGTTCAATATGACTAGCACTAATGATTTTACTATTTGATCTATAAAAATAATTCATCAGCTCAAGTTTTCTTTGGATGATTACATTGTATGTGATGACTTATATGTTTTTGCTTTAGGGTAAATAAACATGGTTCTAGGTATATATTAGTTGAATTCCCTTGGGATATTTTTCCATAATTATTAGTCCATGGAGATGATGTTAAATTCATAATGGAGATATGTGGTACTTGTGCACATACATGATGAATCTCCATAAGAAGTTACAACCAATATGATGGAGATGATCATAATTAATGGATAAGATTTATGAAATTCATTTACATTTTGATCAAATGTCTACCTATCAAACTTAAATATGAGAATCATGATTATCATGTTTACATTCATAATTTCTTGGACAAGCATGGTGTTATGGTAAAAGTCAAATTCTAACACATCCTAAATTTGGTATTAGGATCTCAAATAAACATTACTACTTATACCACCATCCATGGATATATAAAGAGGAAATAGATAATGATATAAAATTACATATAGAGATATGCCACATCAGCTCCAATCATAGTCCATTTGGTTCATCATTAGTGCTTTTTAAAATGAATTATGGTTTCATTAGGATGTGCATAAATTACCCATCATTTAAAACTAAAAATATAAATAACATGTATCCCATTCATATTATTGATGAGATTATTTATTAATTTCATGGATCAATCTAATTTTCAAAAAACTTACTTAAGTTATAACTATCGCATTATCTATCTACGTGAGGAGGATGTGTATAATATATAACTTATGTGTCATTATGGATAATATGAGCTCATTATCATGTCATTTAGGATAATTAATACACTAAACAATTTACAATAATCAATGAATGAAAATTTAAATTATTATTTGAGTAATTTTTTTTGGTATTCTTTGATCACATCTTCATCCATAGTAAAACCTGGGACTATCACTTGAGACACTTTGATAAGTCCTATAGATATTTTAGTAGTAAATAATATTTTTATAAAAATCCAAGTGATAATTTTGAGTTGCATAAAACCTATATCTAAGATAAAATATTTAATTCTCAAGGTGTTTAGGTGTATTTACAAAACATCTAGGATATTTAAGATTAGCCAACCCATTCTACATTAATTGAATTTAGAGGTTTTTTAGGCATATGTAATTATTATCAAAGATTCATTAGAATATTATCATATTTTGAAACACATTTGAATAAAATTATGAATCAATTAACCCTCATATTTAGTGATGTCTCTCAAATATATTTTAATAAAATCAAGCAAGTGATGCACTCATTAACTATTCTTGCCATTCCATATTTGTTATTACTATTTTTTGTATATTTTGATGTTTAAGGTGAGGGAATCAAAACTACAGTAATGAAAATTGGTCATCTTATAGAATTTGAGATAAGAAAGTAAAAAAATATATAGAGAGTAAATTCTATAATTATGACAAGGAAATGATTGTCATTATGCATGATTTGGCTAAGTATAAACAATACATAGTTTGTGATAGATTTGTGGTGAGAACATACCAAAACAATTGGAATTTTTTCCTTAGAAAACATGACCTAAATAATTATAATTAGAAGTGGTAAAGTATGATTGAATATTATAATTTTTAAATTGAGTACATGATGGGTAAGAAAAGATACTTTATCCCATATTCCTATTTTCAATACCTTTTTAGCCTATTTTCTTGGTTGGAAAGATTTTATCATGGTTAAATGTGTTAATAATGCTTTTGATACTAGTGTGTTGGATGGGAATGTGAAACATGGTAGGTATGTTTTGACATGTCATCTTATATTATATAATATCATAATATTACATATAATTAAGTCCAAAACGAAGGCAAAACTAATGAAGAATTTTCATGATGCACCCCTAGTTCATCACCTGAGATTTTACAAAATATATAGGCATTTAAGAAATAGGTTTTCCTAGAAGGGCATCAAGGAGGATTTTCTAAGAAATGATAAACATTACATTATTTTCATTATAGTGGATTGGTTAACTAAGTATGACCATTTATTTTCCATCCACAATAAGTTTAAATAACCATAGGTGTCTAACCTTTTATTTAGAGAGTTCTTACAGATAAATAGATTACCCAAGACCATTATTAGTGATAGGGATATAATATTCCTCAAAAAATTAATTGGGTAAGTTATTTCACTTGAGGAGCTCTAAGATCTCTCCTAGTAATTGCTATCACCCTCACATATATGGGTAGATAGAGATATTTAATAATTGGACTAGTGGGTATTTATTGAAATATGTCACAAACCATTATAAAACATGGATTAAGTGCTTTAATCTTGGATAACATTATCATAGTACCACTCACTACATGTGTATTATCATGACACCATTTAAGTCACTATATGGACATAATGCACATAATTTTAATAATCTAGTGTTCATTAAAAACCATGTATCAGTAGTTGGTGGATTTATGAATCATATTAAAGACATTATGAGGTATCTAAAGACCATTTGGAAAATGCACACAATAAAAGTAAAATTGTATACCAACATCGTATTGAGAGATAATTTGAAGTTGAATATATGATTTTTATACTCTTACATCCTTATAGGAAAACATCCATGAAATGAAGTGTGGATTAAAATATCAAATATTAATTTTATAGACTGTAAAATATATTTTGGAGAATTGGAGAGATGGAATATGAGTTGGAGTTGCCAACATGAAGTCAGATTCACAATGGTTTTCATGTGTCTTAACTTAATAATGTGTATTGATAGAATGCTACACCATCAACATATCTCAAATGACTAGATGATTAGGGGTAACTTGTATCAGTTAGATATTCCATTATTGATACATGAGAGAAGAAATTAAGGAATGTTACCATAATAGAGGAGTTTTCTTATTAGAAGAACCTACCCAAAGAGAATGATAGTTGTGAGGGACCAGAGATTATTAAAAATATAACATTTCATTACTTTTGGGAAATTAATTCTAAGAAGCATAGACATGTAACATCCCCATTATAATTATTTAACATGTGTGTGACCCATGATCCCATTAATATACTTCTTAATGTATGAGGGGTTATATCTAAAGATGTATGTACTAATGAGGATTTATTTCCTTCATTTGTCAATTGAATTTTTATGAGTTTTAAACCATTTCATATATTTAGGTGAATTTATGAAATCTTAGGAGGTATACTGGAGGCAAGACCATCACCATTAGTGACCTCATAGGGGACTCACCATAAGACTACCTTTTTACTATTTACATTGTTCATACCTTTAGAAAATTGGAAGTGCACATGTCTATTATAAGAGACCTAGGGAAAATGCATTCTTATTTTGTATTATATTTTAGAGGGATATGAAAATATGACCATGTCATGTATAATATCATTAGATGAGTGTGAGTAATCTATTCATAATGATTTATCTTAGGTATTTATAGCAATTAATTCTCAATATATGGTTGATTTTATGATAAGAGGTCATGGTTTAGTGATTACTTGGGCATTTTAATGGTATTATACTAATATCATGGTATATGGTACTTGAATGTTAAGGTTATTAATTTCATATGAAATAAAAATAATGTTTATTATTTGACACTAAGGATACATACCTAGGGATGGTAGAACATCATTGACGAAATAGAGTATGACTAGACTTTGGAGGAGTTTATACTTATTTCATATATTTTCAGACCTAGAGTGAGAAGTTATAATAGTTAGAAATCATCTATATATTTGGGGAAGAAAACCTTTGTATCCATAGATCAGAGGAGGAAACTCTACTTTCATGTTTTTGAACAATATCATTGGGAGCTTGAATTTGACTAAAAGTATTATTTTTTATGTTGGAAATATAAATTTTAATGAGGATGGAACAATGTTTTACAATAACATCAATTCTATTTTGGGAAACATCTTCCACTAGGTGATTGATTTATAATTAGTTGTACATAATTATTATTGATTTATTGATGTATTCTAACATATTTATGTTATTAAAATACATCTTCAATGTTATTTTTAGGGTTTTATTTATTTATATCATACATAAACATTTTTTTCTTGACATCATTATAATTAAAATTCAAAAAACATATAGACATCATAATAATAATTTAGGTCTAATTTTTTAGTGATCTTAATTCTGAAACTGTATTATTATGGTTTGACATTGTAGATAATATTTTGTGATTATGTAGCACCTTAGTCTTGTAAACTTGGAAAACATAGACCTTGGTTTTTTGTCTTAGTTATAAACATGCTTTACTTCTGCAAGCTTCACATCTACATTATCCAGTGCCCTTTAGACTATCTCTTAGTCTAAACAACCTTATATTGATGACACAAGCATCCCGTCTAGCTCATAATGATTAAAATACACTTATTTTAGAGTTTTGTATGTTATAAGTATGTGCTTGATCTCCTATGCCCTAGATACTAATGTCCAATATTGATAGTAGAGTTGATGTTGTGTCTTTCCCTGACATAACTTTTTAGTACCCTAAAATCATCCAATTTTCCAATTGAAACTTATTATAATGGTCATCCTAAGTGCTTTAATTTGAGTTACATAATGATAGGATTGGTATAAATACAATATCAGGGTTAATTCATTCCTCACCTAGTAGTCATACCAAAAAACCAAGATACTTATAAGAAAACACTTTATCATGCACTTAGTTGATAAAAACTTCACTATTTACACAACAAGCATAGGTATAACACATCTATAGGTATAAATTACTAAAGAGTTAATCATAAGGTCATAATTTCCAAGTTATAAATGAGGTCATTATTGTAATTACTTTACACACATTTAATTACTCACACACAAGCCAACACATAGGGTAGGAATACATGAGTTATATGGCATCTTTTTGTGTAATTGGATATATAGGAAGTGATATTTAAAAGTGGGTCATTGAAGTTCATCATGTCAATATTTTCTTACAAGCCAATTTTTGTTAGGGTCACATTCAATATGGAAAGCTAGAGTTTAGCCATTTCACAGGAGTGTCAGTCTATGACCCATACATGAATGTAATAAAATTAAGGGGAAGCCAAACCTATAAGCATGTATGTAGTCACATATTATTTTAGTTAATATTTTGTATTATAGACTAGCATAAACCTAGACAATAACATCAATATAACTATCTCAAACTGACATAACTATCTAGATAGCTAGAGACACCAAATCCAAAATCTAGGGATTACTTCAAAAATGTCTTCCTTCCTAGTTTATACCTATATCATATCTAGATTTGAATAAGCATAAAAACTATTTAATTACTCTCATTTATGACATTTTTATATCTATCATAATTTATATTAATAACTTATCTCAGTAAAATAAATTTAGCATATGGAATGTCTAAGTTTATCACTTTAATTATTCTAATGTAGAACAAAAATTAGTCCTTATCCCTTATCATTAAAATATACTTAATCTTATCTATCCAAATATGATACTTATCCAAATTAGGGTTAATAATTTGGTGAAACTGATCCCTATGAATTTATTTATTTTATTCATAGTGTTTTAAACTAGTTAGATTTTTAGATTGCTATAAGTTTTTATTTTACATTCGCAATATTTTTTTAAAACTTAGTCATATACCTAGATTGGTTGGTGTGGCTATTGAACATATTGAAATTCCTGTCAACCCATCCAATATGTCTCAAACCAGTGAAGAATCTAATACCTTGGATCATGATGATACCCATGTTGAAAATTAAAAAAAATCCTTATAGGTTTATCATAGAATAAGATTATGATAATAAAAATATAGAAACAATATTAAAATTACCAAGTACATTCAAATACAATGTTTTGTGAGCACATTTGACAATCCCCTAAAGATCTTGATAAAATATTGAAAAGTATACTTGATGCCAAAAATTAAAAAACTTTAGTGGACACATCCATCCCATTGAACACATTACAACTCAATACATATAATGGGGGCACATATTATGTGTTTCAACCTTTTTTCCCTAAAACTTTTTTTGATACATCTATTATGAACTTACTATTTGTTTCAACATAAATACTAGTTTAATACCGAATACTACTCAAAATATGTTTTCATCTCCTATTGTGACTACTCAAATTGCTAATTGAAAAAGCACCAGTCTTACAACTAAGTCACTACTTAAAGTCATAAACACCTTATATGACAAGGTTACAAACATTAAACAAAAGGCTTCATAGTCTTCACATGCTATATATTTATAGGATGTGTTGCAAAAACCTCTTTCATTTGAGATTTTTTTATACCCTTTGCCAAATATATTTATTGCACCTGAGTTCATATTTTATGATGTCAATGGTGATCCTTAAAAAAAATATTCAAACCTTTTATGTAGCATTCCTTTATATAGTTCCAATGATATACTTTTGACCAAATTATTTCTAAGGAGAATCAAGAACTATGCTTTGAGGTGGTTTTATGACTTATCTCTCTAATCTGTCAAAGCATTCAAACCTCTTACGGATCCATTTTTGGCAAACTTCTATATTAATATTACCAAATGGGTTTCCTATGCTCAAATTTTAAATATAAAATAAGTAACCAATGAACCAATCAATAAATATATTTTGAGATTTAAGACAATGCTATCTAAAATGACCAATCTTATGGTGAACAAAGAGTTGAATGACATATTCAATCAAAGTTTTCATGATCCTTTATAAGATTCCATTGTTTACAAAATTTTTCAATATTTTGATGAATTATTCCATGTTGTATGGGACCATGAAATGAATCTTGTCATTAAATAACGTCAAGTATGTAGTGTTGACTAATTTTCACCCTCAAAGTCAAAATGTCAACCCATATAAGTGAAATATTTTGGTCATGTCTTGCTATCCTCATTTATGGTATTGTCTTGAATTATATACATTTAAAAATGTTTTCATAAAGCCTTATTAGCATTGTTCAAGGTCTATTTAAAGAAATTAAGGTAAATTTAGATAGTGGTATTATAGTAGTCTAGTCTTGTCATGGAGAGATGGGAGTTAGTCATGATGCCCAATAGGTTGATATGAGTTTATCAAAATATTTATATGTATTAATCACTTTATTTTAACATTTCATGTTGATTTGGAATCTTTAAAGCTCTTTTTTAGACTTTAAGGTAAGCTTAATGAAGGAAAAAGGGTGATTTTGATAACTTTCATGAATGATAAAGATTTAATATGCCAATATTCCATAAAGTATACTTTATAAGGACATTGGAGTAGTTACATAACTGCCAAAGCTATCATCAAGTCAACAAGATGCCATAATCTTGAGTTTCAACACCTTAGAGTGTAGTTTTGGCACTTGTACAGACTTGTGAACTCATCTTGAAGGTAAAAATGGTTTTATAACATCCCTTAATCTTCCATAGTTCATATTTTATCTTCATATCATGTTTCAAGTCTACTAGTTTTTAAAAAGTAACTCTCCCCTCCATCACTCCTTTCATAAGCTCATAATTTTTTTTTTAGATAAATGGTATAGGTCATAAGGTAGAGTTGGAGGCTAAGATTTTGTAAAAATAAGGGGACCCCTATGGTATTCCAATTAGTTTAATTAGTCATTTTATTGAGCTCCTTACCTTTATAAATAATCTTTAAGTAGCTAAGGTACTTTTTTTTAATGCATAAATCTCAACAAGCTATGTTTTGTGAGATTCCCATGTAAGTGTCAAATCTTTACATAAATGAAAAAAAAATTAAAATTTACCTAAGATGTCTAAATAAACATCTTGTACATGTCCATTCACCAGGTTGTCATGTGTGGGAGGTCATTTGGCATGAAAATCTACTCTCTTGCATATTTTGTAGAAGTGAATGTCATAATGTCTATTTGATCTAGGGTTTTAAATGTATGAAGATATTAGTGAAGGTTTAAATTCATATTATAATCCATATAATTATATATAATACCATCACATCTCCTTTTTTTACTCCAACAATACCTTCTCCAAGCAATTCACAATGTTATCTCATTTTGATGACTGTGTGTGTGCATGTTGCTTACAACAATAGAGGAATGTAATGAAGGTAATTTGACAATGTAGATATGTGGTGTAAAATTATAATAAATTTTTTTAATCTTGATAAAATCCATTTTATCATCAATAACATGGACCTTGTACCATCTTCCAACTATCAATACATAGACTTGTATACAAACTGACTGCATACACAGTTTGTATATGTGCATGGATAAGTCGAAGTCTTATAATAATTGATCAATAAATATATAGGATCATTAAAATTTAAATTATTTTAATAAAAATTATTAATGAATCAACAAATTGTCTTAGTAGCTTATGAAATCAAAAGAGAACTACATGCCCCAGACCTGTAGGTCTTCATTATGGAATAAAAGTTAATTAATTTCCCCAAAAACTCAAAAATTTTATGGGTTAATCATAAATCAATGTACACAAGAAGTTAAATAAACCAATGAAGACACCATACCATTTGAATCCAAGATATGGTTAGAAGATAGACTTCATAAGCATTAATGCATAGACACAAGTCTATGTGTGGAAATGGGAAGGCAAAGGTCTAAGAATGTCATCAATTAGTGAAATAGAACTTGTATATGGTGAGAAATAAATCTCAATAAGTTTGGATAATATTTAAATTCCATGATAGAGTTTAATATTAACTCCCAGACTTCATGATCAGACACTCTCTAATAGTCACCTACAATCATGCCATGGAAGGTATGAGTTAATAGGTCAATACAATGAAAATGTCGTACATTAACAAGGTTGTATGGGGTCAGTAAATGGCTAGCAAACCTCAGTAAGGTGATTTTTATTTTAAATAACTAACAACAAGGTTATAAACCTAAAACAAAATCAAAATCCTTCTCCAATAACCACCTATAGTCACTCTTTGAGAAAGTAATCTTAACAGTTTTGTGTTAGGGAAAGAGGTAGTGTTTTAGGTAATTTATAAAGTACATATACATTATTGAGTAGTATAAAATTTATTTAAATATTTAAGAATTGGTTTTGAAGACCTAAAACCCTCAAATACATCCAAACTATCATGTGAGCACCTGCAGTTTGCAACATGCACAAGTTGGTTTCAACCCTAAAGAGAGGGGTAGAGTGCATATAAAACATTGTAATATAGCTTAGGTGATGGTGAAAGTTATGAACATAGTTTACATCATGAGAGATAAAAAGGAGGTTCAAAATAATGACAAAATATAACTCTTCAAACCCTATGTACTTAGCCAATGAAAGCTATAGGCCTACCTACTTTGAGAGACATTTAATTGTTTAAGGAGAGTTGGAGGTACATGAGAAACATAGATGAGGGTAAATAATTTGATAATGTTATAATAGTTATTAAATGACTCTAGGTATCCCTTATACTCAACTAAAGATGAAAAAATATGGAAACCCTCTCTGGTCATGTAGGACAAGCTTAACTACATACACTCACCTTGAAGGGTAGTCATAAGAAAATGGTTGGTTGAAGCTAATTTGCGACCATAATGAACCTGAAGATATGGTAAGAAGTATGATAAATAATTTCATGAAGTTATAATCCTTGATAGCTAGAAAATTGACTTAAAGAATCTGATAGGTTCATTTTGATGTACTTGGCTACAAACATTAGGTTCAGTTTAATATTCAAGGGGTGGGAATCCTATATAACCAAAACGTATTATCTAGATAGGGAGGCCTCATTGAGACCTAGCTAATATAGAGAAACATATAAAAAGGACACATACACTCACTTGCAAGACCTAAATCTTGTTATAGAGATGTAAAGACATACAAGGTCCTCAAATATACATTCAATTTATCATTACCATCCTTAAACATCTATACATATGGAGGCTTGTATGATTTTAGGACTCTAAATAATGAGGACAAAATAGATATTTTGGTAAAAAACATATTCATGAGGGTAGTTTGAGACCACCAACTGAGTAAGTTTAGGTTTGATATGTGTTTAATATACCATCCATGTAGAGATAATGAGTTGGAGAATATGAATTCAAGTTTTGACACTTGTAAGATTGGCCTAGTGAGATGAAGAGACTTTTATACACCTAACAAGAGAATAATGCGATGTGTCAAAAATAACTTGAAGAGATTAGCTGAAGGGTTTTAAAAGTAGAGAAAAGGTGTAACTTAACACTATATTACCATCAATAAGTCCATTTTTCACTCAAAAATCAAAGGTAAAGGATAGTTTTGGAGAGCTAGTCAAGGTGTCAAGCAAACTCAAAAACTTCCACAACATGTAGAAGAGAAGATGATGAACTAACATACATCCAACATGGCTAAACTCTAATATATAACAACATTTTGAGTTTTATAATGGTTCCAGACATCAACTTCAAATAGGGAATAAATTATATGGTTTAACAACATATTATACCAAACTGCATACAAGACTAAATATATGTTTTGACAAAATTTTCTCAAATGCAAAACATCACCTGGTCTCTTCTTGTAACCAGACAATATTTTTTAAAGTCTCCATGAACGTCTCTTCCAAAGACCAAAATACTCCTCACAATTCCCCCATCGCATAATTACCTAGTCAGTAGCAGAGTAGTTTCTACAGTATAGGACTCCTTGAAAGTCACAAAAGCAATGTGGGCTTCCTCTCCAGCTCTATCTAATTCAGCAGTCTCCACCATTTGGTTGCATTTGGAGACAACTCATCACCTATATAGAAAAATGATCACTTGCATAGCGTAATGTTCCATAGCCGTGTTTCTGCCTCGCTTGACTCCATTGCTTACAATCAGCCTAGCAGTCATATGTGCCCAGCAAGAAATTAATCAATAGCAAATAGTCAAACACCCCTCACAATATATGATCTTAGAATCGATTTTCGTCAAGAAGAATAAATATTTTATCAATATATCTAGAAGATATACATTTAGTCTTTGTCTATGCACTACAGATCCCTCTCCCATGCCTTGCTTTCACGACATACATATCCCCTATTTTTGCACAAAAATCCTCTTACAAAGCATAATTCCTCAATTTAGATGTTTAATCCTATCTTAAGCTTCTCGTAACAACCTCCCAGAATGAGCAAAATAGTTCTCCTAACATAAGAAAACACAAACCACATAAAATTTCACCCAACAGACTTGATTCCATGCTTAATGGATATTTGGATGAAATTGAAAATTTGAAAAAAAATACAAAAATGGAGGGAAAAACAACTTATATACTTAAACATGCTAAAACTCAACCAAAAATGTGTTAAATATGCTCCTAGCGTGAGGATGCTCCTGCATCATTCTTCCAAGGAGCAGAAGAAGTATTCTTCACTTGTTGTTTTTCTGCATCACTTCTTCTATACTTGTGCCCAGCTTAAGGATGTCATTTGTAGTCAACCATGTTGCATCTTCAGCTGGTAGATTCTTCCACTTAGTTAGATACTAGAAATACTCTTTGTTTCTTGTCTTTTTAACCACTTTCTTGTCTAAAATACTCTCAATCTCCTTTGGCACTTCCTTTGGTAGTTGCTACTCCCATTGGATAACTTCATCTACCCCTGTTTTAGTTTCTTTGGCTGGTTGTCCTTCACCTTTGTATGGATATAGATCTGAAACATTAAAGATTGGAGAGATTCCAATCCCCTTTGGCAATTCTATTTCATATACATTATTTGAAAACTTCTCTATTACCTTGCATGGTCCTATTTTCTTTACCTTTAGCTTGTTGTATTCCCTTTTTGTACCCCTCTCTTTTCTAAGGTGAGCAAGAACAAAGTCTCCAATACTGAAACTGACCTCTCTTTTCTTTTGATCTACCCTTAGCTTGTACTTGATGGTGTTTTCTTCAAGTTTCTTCTTTACCAGTTCATGCAAATTATGCATGGCATTGGCAAATTCTTCTACATCAGAACTCCTTGTCTCCATGCTACTTAGATTTCTTAACTCATACACACCTCTTGGATGCATTCCATACATAATTTGAAATGGGCACAATCCTGTACTTCTATTAGGAGAATCATTATAGGTAAATTCAGCTTGTGTAAGTGCAAGATCCCATTATTTTGGATGCATACTTACCAAGCTTCTCAAGATGTTGCCCAAGCTCCTATTGACAACCTCTATTTGGCCATCAGTTTGGGGATGACAAGCTAAACTAAAACTCAATTGTGTACCTAATTTCTTCCATAAGGTTCTCCAAAAATGTCCAACAAATTTGGTATCCCTGTCAGAAACAATGCTTCTAGGCAATCCAAGCAATCTAACAACATCTTGAAAGAATAGATTAGCTATGTGAGTAGCATCACTTATTTATGAACATGGAATAAAATGAACCATCTTTGAAAACCTATCTACCACAACAAATATGGAGTCATGACCTTTTTGAGTTCTTGGCAAACCAAGTACAAAATCCATGCTTATTGAATCCCGAGGTCTATTTGGAATGGGTAGTGGCTAGTACAAACCTGCATTTTGACTACTTCCCTTGGCATATTGGCATGTTTTACACCTTTAAAAAAATTTATTGACATTAGTACCCATACCTGGCCAATAGTAATGAGCACTCAATTGTGTTAATGTCTTATTCTGCCCAAAATGTCTTGATAAGCTTCCACTATGCTTTTCTTTCAACAAATTCTCTCTCATGGAACTCTTGGGAATGCAAAGCTGGCTACCTCTAAACAACAGACCCTCTTAAACCATGAAATCTATCCAAGGACTTCTATCAACCCCCACTAGATTCATGCAAGCTTCATATGGTTCCTTGAAGTCTGGATCTTCCTTATATAGCTCCTTCAAATATTCAAATCCCAAAATACTTACTTGAGATTCCTGCATGATCAGATTGTTCCTGCTTAAAGCATCTACAACCTTGTTAGATTTTCCTTTCTTGTGCTTAATAGTGAATGTGAATCTTTGTAAAAATTCAACCCATTTAACATGCTTTTGACTCAACTTATTCTGGTTACTAATGAACTATAAAGCATAATTGTCAGTGAACAAAACAAATTCTTTAGGTAAAAGATAATGTCTCCATTTCTTCAAAGCTTGTACAAGTGCATAGAATTCATGTTCATAGGCTAAATAATTCTTCTTAGCATCACTTAACTTGTCACTAAAGTATGCTATAGGCTTCCCATCTTGGCTTAAAATAGCACCTATTGCAGTTCCACTAGCATCACATTCTACTTGAAAAATCTTATTAAAATCAAGCAAGGTCAAGATTGGTTCTTCAGTTACCTTCTTTTTCAATAATATGAAACTCTTATTAGCAGCCTCAGTCCAACAAAAACTTCTTTTATCACCTTTGATTGTATCTATCATTGGAGCAACAATTCCACTAAAATTTCTTATGAATTTCCTATAGAAGCTAGCCAAGCCGTGAAAGCTTCTTACCTCATATGTGCTCCAGGGTGTACACCACTCAAGTATAGCTTTAATCGTCTACTTATACATCTTCAATCCTTCTTTTGAAATCACAAACCCCAAATATATCAACTCTATTTTTAGAAAACTGCACTTTTTTACATTGATTAGCAATTTCTCTTCATGTAACTTACTCAATACCATCCTCAAATGTTTCAAATGATCTGCCTTAGTTTTAATAAAAACCAAAATATCATCCAAATACACTATCACAAACTTACCAGTGAACTCCTTCAGCACTTCATTCATCAGCCTCATGAAGGTGCTTGGTGCATTGGTTAGTCCAAATGGCATGACTAACCACTCATAGAGTCCATCATTGGTCTTGAAGGCTGTTTTCCATTCATCCCCTTCTCTTATCCTAATTTTATGGTAACCACTTTTCAAGTCTATCTTAGAGAAATATGTAGCTCCACTCAAACAATTAAGTAAGTCATCAATTCTAGGCAATGGAAATCTATACCTGATAGTAATCTTGTTGATTGCTCTAGAATCTGTACACATTCTCCAACTCCCATCCTTCTTAGGACTTAACACTATGGGGATAGCACAATGACTTAAACTCTCTTACCAATCCTTTGTCTAACAATTCTTGAACTTGATGCTTGATCTCTTCATTTTCCTTTGGTGTCAACCTGTAAGCAACCTTGTTTGGAACATTTGCTCCTGGAATCAAGTCTATGTGATGGCTAATGCTTCTCAATGGTGGTAAATCATTAGGTAAATCATCTACCACAATGTCAATGTACTCATTCAACACATCTTAAATCTCTAGCGGTAAATCAATCAACTTAGTACTAGTGAGTACACTCCTTGGCTTACCAATCACAGCAAAGTTTACCTTTTCTTTCTTCATTTGATGTAGAAACTCTTTACCACTCATTATCAATACTTTAGAATTCTATCCTACAATAGAAGAAACCTCTTCTTTAAATGGTGTGAGTGTATGCTTGATCCCATCCTTTTCAAACATATATGTATTCTACCTTCCATCATGCATAGCCTTCCTGTCAAATTGCCAAGGCCTTCCAAGCAAGATATGAAATACATCCATGGGCATGACATCACATAAAATCTAATCCTTATATGTTCCTATCTAAATATTTACTTTACATTGTTCACTTACCAGGAGTTTGTGTCCTTTTTGTAGCCAAGAGACTTGATAAGGTGTAGGATTTACCTCCTTCTTCAAGCCTAGTTTCTCCACCATCTCAGTTGACACAAGATTGTCAATACTCCTGCTGTCTATGATGACCTTGCAGCATTTCCCCTTACTTTTACATGTGGTTCTAAATAGATTTTTCCTTTGAGGTGGTTCTACAACTTCTTTATTTGGCTTTAACAAGATTCTTTTCATCAAAAGAGACTCACCTTCTTCTGGGGTATTTTCATAAGATGCTGCAACTTCTTCATTTTTTTCTTCACCTTGGGTCACACGTACACCCCTCTCATGGCTGGTAGAAGGGTTCTATGGACACTCATATGCCCTGTGTCCTACATACTTGTTGCACCTAAAGCATTTGCCCATGAATCTTGCTCTTCCTCTTTGATATCCTTGGTATGGCCTTCTTCCTCTTGGTGTATAGCTACCTCTTGAAATTTGTGAGTTGCTGGCCTCTTCTTGAGATGTTTGTAGCTATATTCTACCTCCATGAAAACCTCTACCTCTGATGGACCTGCCCCTTCCTCTTGATAAGGATGTTTGTTTCCTTGCAATCTTCTTCTCAGCTTTCAAGGCAAATTGATATGCCTCCACAACTATCTTAGGAATGAGAAGACTAATCTCATCTTGAATGGAAAATTTTAAATCATTAGTGTATCTAGCTACCTTCTCTGTGTCATCCTCAATATGACCTGATCTTATAGTCAACCTGTAAAACTCTTCAGTGTATTCTTTTACAGACATCTCTTTTTGCTTCAAATTTTGTAATTTCTTAAAAAGATTGGCTTGATAATATTTAGGCATAAACTTACCTTTCATTTTTGCTACCATTATGTCCCAACTTCTGATCTTTGGCTTCCCTTTCCTCCTTCTTTCTTCTTGCACTCGATCCCACCACAGGGATGCATGGCTCTTTAACCTTGTCATGGCATACTTGACTTTCTTATCATCTTCTTCAATTCCTTCATATTCAAAGTATTTGTCTAATGCACTAATACAATTAATTAATTCTTCCACATTCAAATTACCTTCATACATTGGAACCTCCATTTTTGGCTTTGTTTTCACCTTCATAATGGCTCTAATCAACCTATCTTCAACTGTTTCTTCTTCCACCACTAATTCATCTTCTGGTGGCTCCTCTTCTCTATCACTGACTTCACCCATGTCAGTGCCTCTTCTTTGAGCCATCTCTAGGTCTTGTAGCCTAGCTGTCAGGTTCCTAATCTCTTCTATCAGTACAACCTATCCTCTAGGTCTCCTTCCTCTAGCTCTACCTCTGTTCCTAATTCTCATGGCCATCTTGCTTCTTCTTCACAAATCATGTTCTTCTTCTCTTGGATCTTTAGATTGTGCACAATCCTTTGGGCTCTGATACCAAATGATGAACTAACATACATACAACAAGGCTAAACTCTAATATATAACAACATTTTGAGTTTTCTAATGGTGCCAGACATCAACTTCAAATAGGGAATAAATTATATGGTTTAACAACATATTATACCAAACTGCATATAGGACTAAATATATGTTTTGACAAAATTTTCTCAAATGCAAAATGTCACTTGGTCTCTTCTTGTAACTAGACAATATTTTTTGAAGTCTCCATGAATGTCTCTTCCAAAGACCAAAAGACTCCTCACAATTCCCCCATTGCACAATTCCCCAGTCAGCAGCAGAGTAGTTTTTACAACATAAGACTCCTTTAAAGTCACAAAAGCAATGTGGGCTTCCTCTCCAGCTCTATTTAATTTAGCAGTCTCCACCATTTAGTTGCATTTGGAGACAACTCATCACATGTACAGTGTAATGATCACTTGCACAGTGTAATGTTCCATAGCCGTGTTTCTACCTCGCTTGACTCCATTGCTTACAATCAGCGTAATAGTCATATGCACCCAACAAGAAACTAATCAATAGCAAACAGTCAAATGCCTCTCACAATATATGATCTTAGAATCTATTTTCATCAAGAAGAATACATATTTTATTAATATAGCTAGAAGATATACATTTAGTCTTTGTCTGTGCACTACAGATCCCTCTCCCATGCCTTGCTTTCACAACATACATATCCCCTGTTTTTACCCGAAAATCCTCTTACAAGGCATATTTCCTCAATTTATATGTTCAATCCTATCCTAAGCTTCTCATAAAAACCTCCCAGAGTGAACAAAGTACTTCTCCTAACATAAGAAAACACAAACCACATAAAATCTCACCCAACAGACTTGATTCCATGCTTAATGGATATTTGGATGAAATTGAAAATTTGAAAAAAAAACAAAAATGGAGGGAAAAACAACTTATATACTTAAACATGCTAAAACTCAACCAAAAATGTGTTAAATACGCTCCTAGCGTGAGGATGCTCCTGCATCAGAAGAGCATATTCAAAAGAATAAAATGTGTATTTGAAGACCTAATGGGGCAGTTTCAAACTCATTCCTTATTTTAAGTCCTTTTAAACACTTGTCTCTCTCTCTCTTATGCCATTCTTTCCTTCTCTCACTTTATCTATATATTGAGCCTTAATTAGCTATGTTTGTATCCTCCACCTAGGTATGGCAAAGACCTACACATTTTTAGCATTTGATCAATGAATAATAACCTAGTTTTACCTTTTCCATGGACTGGTTTCAATATGCATGATTGGTTAGTTAATATTGCTAAGTGATAAGCTTATTTCTTTGGCATGTTTATCCTTATTTAGCATTTATGTTCAATTTGGAATCTTTTTATCAGGTCTTTTGAAGTGTTCAAATGTAGTGTGCATGGGATTAACGAGTTGTATTTTCATTAGTTTCATGTCATGACTTCTTGATTAGTCCTCATAGGTCAATATTTATTCACAAACCTTCATGAGAAACATTGATGTAGAGAGGTAGATATGAATTAGTGTCATGTGTAGGTTAGTCTCATGTTTGAAGTGCAACTAAAGTTGATTATTATTGATTAGATCATGTTTGGTACATCACCTTCATTAGATTAGGTTTATCTCCCTTATTCTAATAAGTGTTAGAGTATTTTTTGATCCAAAGTGATTCATCAAATAGAGTTATGTCTTTAACCTAGAGATTCACCCCTTTAATAGGGTACCCATAACATTGGGGTGTTTCCATGTTACAACAAATTTGGAATTATTGAACTACCTTTAAAAGGGTGAAAATTTGACTACTTAACATGTAGAAAAAATAACAACTACATCTACATCTATTATACAATTTACAATTAAACCTAGTTATAAGGTAAAATATCTTGGCCCTAAAAGAGAAACAACCATAATGGTTAACATAATTGAATCATAGCCTAATCAACATGTCATATATAGTTCAACAAGGAGATAAATAAACATTTACCTAAGCCTCCTACTTAATTACTCATGCATTTGTTAGTGTTTCATCATATATCTCTTCATCCTCATATAAAGGTCGATGCAAATAGACCTCTACCCAAAGGATATAATTAAAATGTTTATTGTGACTATCAACAAGGCCCTAGGCATTGTGTAAACAAATGTTTTATTTTGATACATAATATCTAAGACCTCATTGATGTCTAATACATTACATTTGATGATCCTCCAAAGGAATCAAGTTCATAACCTAATGATCACCATGAATAAAAAATATTTATAAATCCTTAGTAAGACCATTTTAAAAAGTAACTACAAGTCCAAATAACATATAATGTGCATCCACCTCCATCATGTTATGGAAACCCACTATATGGGGTTATTGGTACTTACAAAAGACATATACCTCCTATGGTTCATAAAATTTCCATAGGTTCAATTATAGTTAAATTAAGGATGATGACTCTAATCTTCATTCTCTATTAATTTGAGCATACCTTGATAAACACCCCATACAAAGTGTTATGATTGATAATGGTGAAAGTTAAAATGTTTAAACCTTGAAATTAATAAAGCATTTGGGTTATAATGAGCATGATTTACACCCCTTTACTAGATCAGTTAGAGCATTCTATGGGACATTTTAGAAGGTTATTGGTTAAATTGATCTACCTTTATAGGTCTATCCCACACATGTATTTAATAATTTTTTAGTTATACCTTATACAAGTGTCTCTGTCATGTTTTTGGAATGACCTTGCATACATAATCTTTGAGCAGTACCTTCTACATTGCATGAGTGTATTAAATATATTGATGCCAATCAGGTAATTATAAATTTGAATATTCGATATGAGCATCCTCTTAAACAAGAAAATCTCATACTTGGGTAATTAATTATCAATCCTATTAAGTTTAATCCACCACAAAAGGGTAAACAATAAGCAATACCCTTTACTAGGTGGCAAGTAATTGAGATACCTTTACATTAGAGATAGATGGTGGGTTACATAGAATCCTCATCTTCTATGCACCTATTTAGATATCGAATGCACCTAAACATCTTCAAACTATTATTATTTAAAAGAAACCATAGAGTACATAGACGTAGGTTCTAATAACCCTATTACCTATATTTATACTTCAAGACCTTAGATTCATATTCTACATATGCCAAGAATCATATATACTATAATGAAAAATATTTTGCCTATACTTGATCCTTAATAGTGACACTGGTTTCTTATAGGAGATTCTAAATTTGGAGGTACCTATGATCATATTTTGTATGAGATAATTGGATGATATTTTCTCTAAAAAAATATTTATTAAATTAGAAACACAAAAATACAGAAACATTTTTCACACCTGCATGTTCTATTAGCTCCTCGACATCTATGTGTTAGTTCAATGTTGAGGGTGACATATCATTTACACTTACATACAAATATATAGTCATACAAATATACATGTTACACTTATGGGTGTTGGTATTTATTTATAATCACATCACCAAGGTGTTTTGGGCATTGATCTTCTATGATCTTGATACACATAGGTTATATCATTCAATGATCAATATACATTATCATGTTTGATCTTACATATGTACTTGCACATGCCTATTATCCATGATTATACATTACACAAGGTAATTCATATGATATGTACTTGATATTTTTTTATAACACATTTTATCCATGGGACACTATGACATTTATATGTTGGTTGCTTAAGAGTTTCCTTTACACATTTCCTTGAGTGTTTTTCCTTGCTATTGTCTTACTTTTTTGAGAATTTAAATATGTTCTACTATATGCATCCCATGTGTCTATGTTTGCCTTTGTGCATATTTAAATATGTCACTAGTTATTATTTGGACATTTTAATATGTCATTCCTTGACTTTATGGACACTTATCTAAGTCATATCCATTTTATTTTGTGGCATTTAAACATAACCCTTGTTTATGGTCTCCTTGGACCATTTCTTTTTTACTTGATTCTGAGTGCTCTTATGTGCATGATTATTTGTTTATTGATATTATACTTTTAATATTTATACATTACCATTATATTAATAATGATTCTTATTGATATATATGATCACATTGGTTATATTCGCTGCAATGATACATATACCTATACATATTTCCTTCTATATGCTACATGGTTGCATTAGTAGATTTTACAATTGTCTTACCCGTTTGAGTTGAGGTGACTTATAAGTACTATTTTTACTTCAATTCATAGGGAGGTGAGCATATTTGTGGGGGCATGATAGGGAATTAGGTTCTCCACATTTTTCATAATTCTCAAATTCAGTGGGGGCATGTCATATTGACATGTACTACACACATCCACAATTTAAAGACTACAATGGGGGAATGATTTAGAAGCATGTTCTCCACATTTAATTAGTATTTAGTAATTTTATAATTTTTTATATTTAGTGGGGTCATGTCATATGGACATAGCTTCCACACATTGACAATTTCCACATTATAGTGGGGGCATGCATGGGAAGTATGTTATTCATATTTATTTAGTATCTGGTAATTATATCATTTTGTAGATTTGCTAGGGAAATGACATATGGAAATGGATTCCATGCATTCAAAATTTTCAGATTTAGTGTAGATTAATTTTAAATAATTTTCTCCACATTCATTCATTATAGTACTTATATCAATTCATAGATTCAGTGGGTCCATGCTTTGGAATAATGTCCTACACACCTACTTAGTATTCATCATCTCCAGTTTATAGTGGAGGCATGATTTAGAAACATGTACCCCACATTGGTACTTATAACATTTTTGAATCTCTCCATATGTAGTGGGGACATGCTTTGGAATCATGTCCTCTAGATTTACACAATTATCCAAATTTGCCAAAGAAAAACGTTATATGATTTTGATACAAACTCATGGTAGCATTCTATACATGGTATTATTATTAGAAATAGATTCAACATGAGAAACAACTAAGGTGCATATGTTATATAACATGTGCCTATTATTAAAAAATACAAATAAATTTTGGATTTGAAAAGTATTACATGTATCGATACCAACCATAATTTAATAGACTTCAGGGAGCCAA
Organism: Torreya grandis; assembly: GCA_037957365.1. Lineage (NCBI taxonomy): Eukaryota > Viridiplantae > Streptophyta > Pinopsida > Cupressales > Taxaceae > Torreya > Torreya grandis. The sequence continues at coordinate 7,693 of JARHVA010006190.1, read as the reverse complement.
TTTATTATAGTAGTTGGTTCACCTTTTGGTATGATTGAGTTGATTAAATCACTCAATATTGCTAAGTTTTTAGTTTGGAAATGATCATCAAAATTCACCAAGTTATTATTATCATTAGGTTTCACATTTAATATAATATCTCCCTATATCTATCTCCTTAGATATATGCACTTTATAGATTAGTCTATAGTTA
>JARHVA010006189.1:947500-978025 GCA_037957365.1 Torreya grandis | reverse complement strand
CAAACAAGTTGAAAATGTCAAAGATGATTTAAGGAGCCTTCTAACAACCCAAGTAAGGTGGAGAGACATAATAAATGGATGAGGAGAAGTATTAAATGTATTAATTAATGATGACTTGAATACCTATTTTTATTGAATAATAATTATTCATCAAGGAGGATAAGTAAGCTAGTATATAGGTGCCTACTAGCAAGAATATAGGCACATGTATTGGTATAACTCTAAGAATAAATGCTAAGACTTATTCAATCCCTCCAAAATAGATCATATATATTTATTATGCCATTTTTCAAGAGGAAAAAGAGATAATCAAGCAATTACTATGACGTATTTAGAGGAAGACTAGGTATGTGGCTCATCCCTAAGTTCTTAGCTTCTCTCTCTCTCTCTCTCTCTCTCTCTCTCTCTCTCTCTCTCTCTCTCTCTCTCTCTCTCTCTCTCTCTCTCTCTCTCTCTCTCTCTCTCTCTCTCTCTCTCTCTCTCTCTCTCTCTCTCTCTTTTCTCACTTTCTCTTTAAGTATGCTTAGTTTTGGCATCTATAATCATCCTTAACCTAAGTTTATGGTAGATCTCTACTCAAAAAAACACTTGTACTTGGCTCTATGAACTGAATAAGACCAAATCCATGCCTCCTCAATGCTTGTGACTAGTGTATGATTATGATTTATAGATGAATGTCAGTGATAGTGAATGCTTCCTCACATTTATCCTCTTTCAGGTACCTATTTCTAGGTGATATTTTATCCTTTTAGGTTACACAGTGTGTTTTAATGTCCTTGTATGTATGGCAAGTGTAATCCTTCATCAGTGTCCTTTAGATACCTCATGATCATATACCTTAGACCATGGCTAACCTCTATGTGAAATATTAATGTTTGGAGACTCTTCATTTGAGAAGTGCAATTAGGTTCATATTTTAACTCAACCTTGTTAGTGCATGTTAGTTAAATTAAAGGAAATATTTTTGTGTATCACCCTTATTTAGATAGGTTTTCTTTCATTTCATCTTCCTTCATTTTTCCTTATAAACTAGTAGTATAGTGTAAAGAGCCTAACTAATACATCAAGGAGAAATATCCCTTATAATATAGATATTCAATCCACCTATTAGGCCACCTAAAGCCTATGATTAGCTTGATTTTAGTCTAAATAGTGAAGGCTTGAACAACATTCATAAGGGTTCAAGCTTGAGTAAATAACAATTTTTAGCACTCCTAGTAGGATCAATGTCAAAAGTAGTGAAAGGATTATTGGTGTTTTTATTCTAAATATAAACCTTTAGAGGAACTCAAAACATTAGTGTAAACTCTAATCTTGGGTATTGAAGAGAATATTTATGTTATATTTCATTATTAGTCCTATAATGAGCCATATCAACCTTGTTATGATCCTAATCAGCCTTTTCAAGATCCTTACCCCCCCCAGTAGTATATTAAACCATATCAACCCTATAACTATCCTAATTTTCCCTCATATGATTCCAATTGTGTAACCTCAATAGCCTTACCATGAATTACAATAGTCATTCTCACTTCCTCTTACTCCATTTATAACTCAAAATTATGTTTCCCCTACCATATCCTTGTTGGAATTCAATCCAAATATGTTAAAGTTTGAAGGGGTGATGAGATAATGGGGATAGTGAGTTATATGTGATTCCTTTTCACCTTATATGGAAGATGAAGAAGTTAGTAAAAATGTTGATGGATAGGTGGGCAATAGTTGGAGAAGACAATCAAAATGTTATGACTAATGAGTTGAGGGAAATGAGAACCTTGATCCAATGGTGGGTCGAGAGATTAGTGAGGTGGGAGAATTAAGAGATCCAACCCAAATAACCTCAACCATCATCTCCTACCCATGGTCAACCTTCTTGTGTTCCAATTTTCCTTAAAGCTACACCTACCCCTCCTCAATAAATCAATATAACTTCATCTTGGATGACTTTTTGGGCTATGATTCTCAGTTACACTATGCCAAATATTATGGATGAATCTCCTCCCATTCCTTTTCAAGAGCCTTCCCTTATGCCCCATTCAAAATCATAAGTTTGATGAGTCTCAAGGTAGATTTTAAGCTTATCAAATCATGTATCCATCCCTCAAGTTATAATACATTTTTTAGATGAGGATCCTAAGTCCAAGGTTTCAAGTTGGAAAAAAGGTGGTTGAGTCATGGGAAAAGAAGAATGAATCATGCCTAGATCAAGTGAAATAAGTTGTTAAGGCCATAACAAATAAATTCCTAAGTTGGAAAGAGACTCTTCATGTACAATATCAAGACAAAGATGGAGAAAGAGTGTTATAATTCAATCCAAGGGAGTTATCAAGATTCCCAAATATTTCATCTACTCCTCAAGCCCTTGCTTCCTATGATTATCAAAGCACATTGGAGGTTGATAAGTTGATTTTTGGGTGGAATAAAGAAAATTAGAATTCTCTCCTTCCCCAAGAGCCTCTCTAAGAATCATTCATCAAGTTTAAAATTAAAATCTCAAGTTAGAAAGACAATCTTTCAAATCTTAAGCTATCCAATGAGATATATTTCCCTCCCACCCTCTCCTTTTATCAAAGAAAACCTTCCACTTTTAGGGAAGAAGATGAACACCTAAATAGAAATGAGAGTTTGTTAAACAAGTTAGATAAATTAGTAGTATTTGAGAGGCATGATGAGGTTTTAACTCTAAGAGAGACTTAAGAGACCCATAATGAATATGTTGTGAGTGAATATGATGAATAATTCATCATTGGTATTCCTCTTCATAAGGGGAAAAGAAACAAAATCAGACTTGGAGATTGAAAATCATGATGAGTTAAGTATCTCTTGGATAGATAATCTTCCATTCTTCATAAAGGAAGAAAAAGATCAATCTAGTCCTCATAGATTGAGCCTTGATAAATGAGATAAAGATAACTCATGGTAGCAACTGTATCATGACTTCATGGGAATGATTAAAGTGTTCACTAGTAGTGGATATCTTCAAGATCAAGGTGAGGTCTTAGACATATGTGAAATGGTTCTAAATGAGCATGGAGTTGACATTAAATAGGTTGATTCCAAATCACATCATGATTTCATAGAAAGGGGTTGATATTATTGACAACCCTATAGCTCTTAAGGAGAGAGATCAAGATGCTATTCAAGTTAATCTCATTCAATTTGACTAAAAGGAGGAGCTAAAAAGTGATTGACAATAGTACAATTGAATCTCTTCAAGAGATTGAAGACCTTTTCAAAGGCACATTTCCTATTGAGCATGTTTATGAGGAGTTTTATCAAGAAATACCCATTGAAGACCATGATGCAAATTGAATTGAATATGTAAAGCTCCTTGAAGAGCTTGATGAACTTGTAGTAGCTGACAATAAGAATGAGGTCACTTAGGATGCCATAGATATCCAAGGATAATTCCCAGATGGAATATCATTTGTTGAAGTTGCATTTGACAAGAAATATGAAGTGTTGAAGTACAATATGAATATGTCTTCATAGGTAAATGGTTTGATGTTGTTTACTCATTTGAAGACATGCCAAGAGAATTGGTAAGTAATGATCATTTCCTATAAAGCACTATGTTCAAGGGGAAACTTGTTTTCACACCCTTATTCATCACATCAAGAAGATGATCTCAAAAGGTTCCCTTTTGATCTAGAAGGATCAATCTTGGCAAGTCAGTTTTTGCATATTAGTTTGTTTATGTTTATTATGTTTCCTAAGTGATTTGTAGCATAAGTGTGGTGTGTGTCTTGTTAATTTTTTTTTCCTATTGTGTGTTTTTTTCTCATTTTTTTGTATTGGAGGTTGATTAAGAGTTTTAGTCATTGGTCAAAGTCTGCTCATGTGTATTTTTAGAATGTGAGAGAGATTTTATGAGCCCAAAAGAAATGAAACATTACTGGTTCATAAGCATATAAATCATGATTCCCAGATAAGTCACCAAAATTTTGAAAAGTTTGACCTCATAGGTCAAACTATCACCCTTATAATTCAAAATAATTCTTGTCATGCTTCTACAATCTTGCTCATAAGTTTTTTTCATGCTTTGATAGTCTTCAAGTGGTATTTATAAGGTATTATTAGCATTGTTTTAAGGTAATATATTTGATAATCTTTCAAATTCCTTCAGAGTCAATCTTATGGTCCTAGGGGTATGTCATGATGTGTCAAGATGTTACATGGTTCTTAAATACAATTCCTTTTACTTGGTCACTTGTTTTAAATCTTGCTAATCTTGTTTGATGAAATTAAGTTATTTTAGCAAATTTTAAGGTTTTTGGGAGAAACCTAGGCTTCAATTGTGACCAAAATAAGCCTTTCAAGGTGATTTTATTATATGGAACATTAAATAATATGGTGAAGAAGTCATTTGAAATCTTATAAGGTCTTGGACTGATATAGTTTATTTACATGAGGTCATCTAATATACACTAGCTTTCTTTACACTTGAAGATGATTTTAAGGGGTTTTAATTCCATTTACAAGATGTTAAAGATTAAATACACATACCATTTCAATTTTAAAAACTTTTAAAATGAGTTTTCAATGTACCATTCTCAGAGGGAATTTAAAGTAATGGTCTACATGTTAGAATAAAATAAGTTTTTTACTCCAAAAAAGGTTACTTTAGGAGTTTGTATAGACTTGGGGTATTCACTTACAGGTAAAAAGGTATTAAAAATTTCTATTGGTCTTATAAAATTCACATAAATGATTTTATTGCTTCCACAGGTCCTGAAAGTGAGAAAAATGCTTATAAACCTCCATCACTCCATTAACAAGCTTGCAAAGTCAGTTTTAAAGTGCTCAATATAGACAAAGGAGAGACAGTTGGGTCCTAAATGTTTTTATAGAGGGGTCCTATTAATATTTATATTTATTTCATTGGTCATCATATCCATTCCCCTCTCCTTTATGAATAATTTTTAAGAAGATAGGGGTGGTGTAAAATTACTAGTCAACCCAACAAGCTCACTATTTCTCTTCAAAATGGTAGATTAAATAAAAAATTAATGCATGAGGTCAATTTGATGGGTTTTGATGGGTATATAAATTAATATTTCATGTTTATCCAAGTCCCATTTCACATGTGTCAGCTTAATTTGATGATAAATCTCTTCTTTTACCTAGTTTGCAAAGGTGGTTATCATGGTTTCTTGTCTATTTTAGAGTTTTTCAAAATTTTAAGGGATGGAATAAGGTTTTAGACCACACCTAAATATCTCGAATGATCCATACATTAATTTTAATTCACATTATAACACCATTCTCTCCAAGTAAATATCTAATATTTCCTCATTTTGAAGACTATATGTGAAGACTACTTGCATAAAGTGATTTGAAGGGTCTTGTTATGCATTATCAAGATAGTGAGAGGGTCTTAACCTCATAATATAAGTAATAAGGTAATGGAGAGGTTTTATCAATACTTAAAAGATCATGTTTACCACCATTTTGTGGCCTAAATCATAAAGAATGCAGACCTATAGGTCTATAATTTAAAACAAGTTATGTTTGAACATGACTCAAGTTTTGATATTGGAAGGATTAAACCATGAGATCAATATAATGTATTCACACTTGAAGAGTTTCAAGATTAGTGAGTAAGTGTGTTTCCAAGACCTAATGCCAAGCACACAGTCAATCACCACCTTAAAGAATACCAACCACCTACAGGCAAGTCAAGGAGTATGGATGCAAGATCCTTGTAGAGGTTATATAGATTTAAAAGAGAATAAATAAGATATTAGAATTTTAATAAGGATATTTTAAGTGATCGATGGTTTGAGTTGAGATCCTAAAGCTCAAAATTATAGTTAAATGTCTAAAAGACACACATACAAGTCTACTTGGGATAACTAAGTTGGTTTTTTAAGCTCAGAGAGTTTGAAGAAGTCTACAAAAGGTAGAAGGAAGGTAATAAATTCTCAACTTTGTAATGAAAATCATTAAAATACTCAGTAGTTTGTGAAAGTGACCCTAATCCCCCTTAGAATTTAGTTAAATCACCAATTGACTCACACAGGTAAACACATGAGATAAGATGTTAGAAAAAGGATAATAGACCTTCAAAGGAACATGGAAAATTTGATCTATCTTATCTCATCATCAATTCATCAAAGAAAATTGATTGTCATTATGGGATTAAGGCTAAGTTGTAACCTTTCTTACACAAAGGTGATGCAAAATAGTGACAAGTGGTATTAGTAGTATGAATTGAAAGTGATGATCTTATGACACATTGTGGAGTTTGTTCTTAATGCTAAAATGGTCCTTAAGTATAGGTTTAAGGAACCTAAGATGTCAAAGGGTATCCCTATAGGTCTCCTTTCCTTAAAACTAAGCCAAAAGACTATGTATAGGGGGGGGGGGGGGGGGGCTTGCTAAACATATAATTGAACCAAAGTGATGATATTACAATATAAAGTATTTTAGGGTGGTTTAAACCTCATGTGTTAGGATATGAAATAGTGCAGTATTATCTTGAAAACCAATATGGTTCCAAAATTCATGATCAAGGAGGCTCTAATGAATAAAAGGCAGACTTATAGGTCTCCTTGTGTGTGAAATACAAGAAAAACTTGCTTGAAAATGAGGTCTAAGGGTTAATTAAAGGGACACTAGCATGTGAAAACACCATGGATATGTTTAGGTCATTAAAGAAGAAACTATGTATTTGAAGGATTTGTTCTTCAGACATAACACTATCATCAAAACCCAAAACAACTCTTAACTAACAATCATGGATGTATGGTCTTGATAAATAAGATATTTATTTGGTTTGGAGGTTTTAAAGAGGTATTTAAATAAATTTAAGGATGTAACTTATCTTATAATTGTGATCAAATCACTCAAATATCAAATATATACTTATGATGAAGATATAGGTAGTTAGTCATGAGAATAATACAAGACAAATCTAGGAAAAGTAGACCTATAAGACTATGTAAGTGCAAGGAAGGGAGATACAAGGTTGCACATGAAAATTGATTTTTGGTGTGAATATATGTGTGGAGTGAGGTGTTGAAGAGTTTTAAATAGATATATTGAAATCAATGTAGATTCTCTACCCTTAAATAATTTCAAAACTTAGTTAATATCTTCTAATGATTATATACAAACATGCTTTATTAGCTATAACTTATTTCAATCTTGAGAAGAGTAAATATAGTGAATTTCATATATGTGAGATTAGGTGAGTAAATTATCAACTTCAAAAAATAATTTGAGGACATTAAAAACCTAGAGAAGACCTGAAGAAGTGATTTAAACAAAACTCTCCTTAACCATGTAGACACACAGTCAGTCTGGGCTCCTATAGGCCTATATAATCTTGATAATAATAGTACCTTTTTGTTTTAAGAGAGTAAGATTGAAGAAGAAAAAAAATAATATATAATTAATCTCTAATTTATTTTAACATCTATATGATCTTTTAGGGTTTATTGAAGGCTTGCACAGAGGTTAAAATATCTATCTAGACTAAACAGTCCTAAGTCTGCAATCACATAGGCCTCTATGTAAATTAATGGAAATTTTTTGTTTTTATGAATAGATATAAAACACAATGGATTTTAAATGAGTTTTTATGAATTAATATATTTTTAGGGATATCAAAAATGGCAAGATCTATCTAGGAAGATTATTATTTTAAGAGAGCAAGTCAAGACTCTTAACATTCACCTATAACCAAGATGGTTTTTACCGTGAATAATGTCTAGGTGTGAGTGTTATGGTTCTATGGGAGATTGGGATAGATGAATAAAAAGGTGATGAAAAAATTTTAGTTCAAATGAATCAAATAATTATTAGTAAAAGTGACCTAAATAAAGTCCTTTCCAAGCTTGTACACACAATCAATTACCACCTATGGGTTTGCCTAGAAGTAAAGAGGTGTTTGTTTGTTTTGGGAAGGATCAGGTCAGTATGGAATAATTTAATTCATATTGGATGATATTATAATTCCAATATTATTTCATATAAGCCCTATAACCCATCAAAAAGTGGGGCTAATGTTGATAAACAATGTTTAGGCCTAATATGCCTAGATTCAACCACACATGCCTGCAAGTGTAAGATTGTATAAAAGAGAATATCTATGAATGAAATATGAGGGTATGAAGAATATAAAAGTGTGATAGAAAATTAATATTAATATTCTAATAATTTTTTAAATCTTACTATGGTAAATAAAATCTCAAACACAGTAACTAGGGTCAAATCCACAAGTTGGCCTTCAAACCCTCAATATATGAAACACATGTGATAGAGATTTTTGAGAGAGAATAATAATTATTGAGACATTTATAAGAATTAATATGAGATGTAATTAGACCAAAAATAAGTCATTTACATCTCAAGACAAACTCAAGACAACTCTCTCAGACTTATTTTCTTCCTAAACCTCATAAAATTGCATATTGAACCACTTGAGAAACTCAAACGTTTTTCTTGGATATATTATGAGAATTTTCATGGTATCCAAAGATATTATGGGTAGTTATTAGGTTATATTAAATTAAAAATTCATTCATTATTTCTCAAGTTAAGGTCCTATACTTTATGAATCATCTTTAAGATGATATGGCACTCACAGTTTGCCTAGAAGACCAATTTTGTCTAGTTAAGAGAGATTGACATCCTTAACATTGTTCTAGATAAATCACATGAAATTAACTAGAATTATTTTTAAACATCATTAAAATTTTTCTAGATCCAATTATATTATTACCATGAAATTTTTCTATACTTGCACTTGTACAGATGCATTAAAAACTATACTTTTGTGAGTTTTTGGGCTCCAAATGAGGTATTAAATGTCATGAATAATTTAAAATTATTGGATAGGATATTTTGGGATGTATTATATTTTTTAAATCCGAAAAATACATAAAATATACCTTAGAATTTCTTGAATAGGTTTATTTTTTCATGGCAGTCCAAAATAGGCTTAAGGAAGGGATATTTTTTTGGCCATTTCTTGGTTTGCCTACTTGCACTAGGTTAAAGAAGACCAAATTTGTAATGGATTAATTTTAGGTAATTATTAAATTGATTCAAACACTTCCTATAATTTTCACACGTTTGGGAGGCTTGTGGAGCAAAATCTCATTTTCTAGGCAAGGAGGCATAATTGGGCCTAACTAGAGAGAGAAAATGAGATAAAAAAGACACTTCCACTCAAATTTAGGTCCTAAAATTTGGAATAGAGATGTATAGGGATACTAGGTACTTGAATATGTGATTATGTTTCCAATATCCTCTTTAATTTCATATAAACAAGGAGGTTTACCTATTTTGAAGGGTATAAGGAATAGGAAGAAAGGCAAGCTAATGGAGCAAAATCACATATTTTGGAGAATTGGATGGATATACATGTATTATTTCAGGTATGATATTTTTTTTATAAGTGATCCATGGAGGAAATATATATTTTTTGAAGGAAAACTCAAATTTTTACCTTCTATGCCATATTGGAGAGGGAAGATTTCAAGTGGTCAAATCACTAAAACATTATATAAGGATATTAACAAGATTTTTCAAATCCACCACTTATCTTATAAAACACATAAGGAATAGGAAAAATACATAGGTCAGTTGTAAGGAGGTCTTAAAATTTAAAAAGGTCTCTAGCAGTCCTAACAAGACCTTCATTCCCTCCTATGCCAGACAAGTTGAAAAGGTCAAAGATGCTTCAAGGAGCCTTCTAGCAGCCCAAGTAAGGTGGATAGAAATCATAAATATATTAGGATAAGTATTAAATGGAAGAATTGATGAGGATATGAAGACCTATTTTCAAATATGAATACTTATTCATCAAGGAAGACAAGCTAATATATAGGTAGCTACAAGTAAGAATATAGGCACATGTATTGGTCAAACTCCAAGAATCAATGATAAGACTTATTCAAGACCTCAAACCAAAATCATATATATTTATTAAACCATTCTCCAAGAGGAAAAATAGAGTCAATCAAGTACTACATTGATGTTGGAGGAAGGCTAGGTGGATGGCTCATCCCTAAGTTCTTGGCTTCTCTCTCTCTCTCTCTCTCTCTCTCTCTCTCTCTCTCTCTCTCTCTCTCTCTCTCTCTCTCTCTCTCTCTCTCTCTCTCTCTCTCTCTCTCTCTCTCTCTCTCTCACTCACTCACACACACACACACACACACACACACACACACACACACACACAATTTATATTTAACTATGCTTGGTTTTGGCATTTTTAATCATCCTTAACCTTAGTTTTGTCATATCCTTACTCAAAAAAACACTTATAATTGGCTCTATTAATTTAATAAGACTGAATTCATTCCTCCTTAATACTTGTGGCTAGTGTATGTTTATGGTTTGTAGATGAATGTCAGTGATAGTGAATGTTTCCTCACATGTGCCCTCTTTTATGTACCAATTTTTAGGTTATAATTTATCATTTAAAGTTACATAGTGTGTTTAAACATCCTTGTATTTATGAAAAGTGTAATCCTTCATTAGTGTCCTTTAGATACCTCATGATTAACTACCTTAGATCATGCATCAAGCTAGTGACCTCTATGTGAAATATTGATTTTTTGAGACTCTTCATTTGAGAAGTGCAATCAGGTTCATATTTTAATTCATCCTTCTTAGTGAATGTTAGGAAAGTTAAAGAAACATTTTGGTGTATCGCCTCAGTTAGATAGGTTTTCTTTTAGTTTATCTTCCTTTCTTTTTCCTTATAAGCTAGTAGTGTAGTGCAAACAGACTAAGTGATACATCAAGGGGATATATCCCTTACAATATATAGATTAAATCCACCTATTAGGACACCCAAATCCTAAGATTGTCTCCATGTTACTCCAAATATTGAAGTCTTGAAAAACCTTAACAAGGGTGTAAGTTTAAGTAGATAATAGGTCAGATTGAGAGATAGTCCAAGGGGCACAAGATACAATAGATGAGAAGTTTGAATAATAAAGGAATGTGTATAACTAATAGGAAAAATAAAGGTCTGATTTTTTCAAGTGTATAAGACTAAGGTGATATATAATCTTAAAATACTGTCTACATTCTCCCCTTTTAATCTAGTAATGAAATTACTAGTTTAAAGGAAAGGAATAAGTACCTAGGTGTGTATGGGCACCTTGTATTTGCTTGATTTTAATTTGAGTGATTTGATGGTGACTAACCTAAAACAAGGAGTGTGTTATAGTGCATAATCAATGCATATAATTTGAGTCAAAAGTATTTGAAATTGAAAGAGCAAGGTTTAAGAGTACAACTATGTGTTGATGTAATTGCCTTGCCTATTAACAAGTTGTTTTTTTAAAATATGTATAATTATAAGGTTTTGAAAATTAGATTAGGATAAATATAGATAAATATTTAAAGTTCATATGTCCAAAGATATATATATATATATATATATATATATATATATATATATATATATATATATATATATATATAGAGAGAGAGAGAGAGAGAGAGAGAGAGAGGCACATGCACCCAACTTTGGAGCAAAATTGAGTTTCCACCTAGTAGTTGAGATTAGTTCAACTATGTAACCAAATGATATTTATAACTTGGAGAGTTTGGATAATCAAGTCTTAACTAAAAACTTGGCAAGATTGAGAGATTTAATCACCTCAATCATATTAAAAGTGAACCAATTACTGTAGTAGATTGGCTCATTAAAGTCCATAAAAATCTATGAGGTATCAATATGTGAAATAGTTTTAGAATCTAATATTGATTTGGATTTTGTAATATTAGGCACATTAACATAAGATATGCACCTTATATGTGTATCATGCTGAAATTATGTATAATAATGGTACCATGTATAGAATTCTACCACAATTTTGAACCTAAATCATATAACTATGTGCTTTGGATAATTTTTATAACTATGTAATTGTGGAGGTCATTCTTGCAAAGCATGTCCCCAATATATATAGATAAATATGAAATTGATATAAGTACCAATGTAAAGGACATGTTTCCAAACATTCCCCCACTATAAATTGGAGATGTTGAATACTGAGTAGGAATGGATAACATGCTTCCAAATCATGCCCTCACCTAATCTATGAATTGAAATATGTACTATAATAAATTAATGTGGATAATATGCTTCCAAAGCATTCTCCCATTGAATCTAAAAATTGGGAATGTGTGGAATCCATGTCCATATAACATGCCCCCACTAAATACACAAACTAGTATAAGTATTGAATGATAAATAAATGTGGATTAAATGCTTTCAAAGCATGCCCCCAATGTAATCTATAAACTATGAATTTGTGGAAGATATGTCCATATGGCATTCCAGTATTGAATCTACAAACTATGCAAATTTTGGAGAACATGCTTTTGAATCATACCAACACTAGTATGCCCCAATTTGAGGTGAGGGAAAAATAGTACCTAGAATTTACGTCACATCAAAATGGTAAGACAAATGTAAAATATATGAATGTAACCATGTAGCATATAGAAGGAAATATGTCTAGGTAAATGTATCATTGAAGTACATATAACTAATGTGATCACATGTAGGCCTAAGATGCATGATAAAGATCATGACAACATCTATATGGTAATAGTGCAATCATAATAAGAAATCAAACATACAAGATCACTCAAAATCAAGTCAATAAGTAATGGTTAAAGGAGACTGTAAACAAGGGACATGTCCAAATGCCATAAAATTGAATGGAAATGACTTATTCAAATGTCCACAAAGTAAGGAATGACATATTTAAGTGTCCATACAATGATAAATAACATTCAAATGTCTAAAAACAAGCAATGACATATTCAAATGTCTAATAAATAAAACATAAGTACAAGGATTGCATATAATATAGCATATTAAAATGATCGAACAAGACAATAGTGTAGGGCAACACACTCAAGAAAGTGTATAAAGGAAAAACATAAGTAATTGACATAAACATGTCATAATGGCCCATGGATCAAATATGTTAGAAAAAAATGTCAAGTACATAGTATATGAAGTATCTTGTGTAATGTATAATCATGAATAATATGCATTTGTAATTACATATGTAATCTCAAACATGATAATGTATAATGATCATCGAATCATATAAACTATGTATCTAGATCATAGAAAATGGATGCCCCTAATGTCCTGGGGATGTGAGTAGATGGAAAACCCAACTCTCATAATTGTATCTTGTATCTTTATATGCATATATATGTTTATGTAGGATTAAATTATATACCATCCATTAACATGGAACTAACACATATATTCCAAGAATACAATAAAACATGAAGGTTCCAAAAATATTTTTATATTTTTGAATGTTTTTTATTTTTTGGGGTATTTTTGGATTTTTTTTAATTTTTTTGGTATTTTTGGAATGTTTTGGAATATCTCATGTAACATATTTATGAAAGTGTATAATGTTCATTGTAAATTTTAAAGCTTTTAATTCAAGCATAACAAGGTGTTATACACCTTTTCCCAAATTTTTGTAACTGTGAATGGTCCCAACTAGTTTGGTTTAAACTTTCCTTTTTTGTATTTTTTTCCTTAGTTTTATTTTGATTTTATTTTATTACTAGTCCACCCACATTAAAGTTGCATGGTCGAACCTTTTTTTCATATGCTTATTTTAAACAATCTTAATAAACATGTAAATGCTAATATCCTATGTACATTTGGTATTCAACTACTCTAACTGATGCAATCACTTTTAATGTTATTCATTATCTTTGATGATGTCTTTTAGATAAACATGAAAATAAGGTATCTCAATTTCAATCAGTTTTTAGGTATTGGAGGAGCCAATACACATATTTAACTCATGTATTGATCAATAGAGCTAAACACATAGAGATAAATTTTCAACACAACATAATTATATTCTGCATACTATTTAATTATAAAATAATATGAGAGTTACATATTTATAAGAACGTCATTCCTAAATTCTCTACATAAATTTTTCTCCCAAAATATCTCATGATTATATAAACTCTATTTACGATATATTGTTATAACCTATAACAATATATCTCAACAATATAATATATTCAAACCTATATTCATAATATTATTTATAAAAATATTACTACCAAATATAACTACCAAAAAACCTATTACTATTTACCTCTCGATAAATACATAATGTAAAAGCTAGTCCCTAACATTCCCCCCATAGTTTTTACATGGTGAAAAAACATTCACACTCTCACCTGTAGTATGCTCACCCCTTGTAGAACGCCCTATTTGGCTCATGACCTTGATATAAAGAGAGCCTCTATCCTCTCATGGTTTTATAGGTTTACCACAAACATTGACATGAAAAGGAATACCATCTACCTCTAATAATTGGCATGAATAGAACTGTATGCCATTGCATACTCTTAGGTCTACATACTACTAATGAAATCTTGATGCACATGACCACTACTATGCAAATGAATGCATCCCAAATTTACTTTATGTGACCAAAATAGACGTGTCATTGGGGGTCATCTCCATAAATAAGTAAGAAAGTCATGGGATCTTTGTAGTAGATGCTCTCCTAACTATTACAAAAACACTATTCACCTCTTGTGGTTTTTTTGATCTCTACCATAAACCCTTTCAAGATTCATGAGCTAACTTACATTAGTGATTTTGTCCTTTAACAATATTTTCACATGAGGGAATTATGTTTAGAATTTTTGCACAAATTATATATCTTGAACAAGCATATTTTTTTGTTCTTATTTTACAAACACACAATGGAAATGAAAAAACACACCATACTAAATATCACTAAAACATTGGTGTAGCCCTATCATTAGCGACTAATGAGAGGTCATTGAAAGACCTTCAACCTCCTATGATTCCTTCCTATAGTAGGTTATTTATTAATCAACAAATATGACTTTTAACATCAACCCTTGCATGCCATTTTTTAAGACAAAACTCTCCCACTAACACATACGACTTAAGATGTCAAGGTCACCTGATAATGCATCCATTTTATAATTTATTTGACTTACTTGATATTTTACTGACTCTAATATTGATATTGACAATATGAATTTTTTAGTAACTAATATCATGACCTATACAAGAATATTTGACTTTTTAAATTAATAATCCTAATAAAAAATTTCAATCATGAAAGAAATGTTGACACTTTTAAGTTTTTGATTGATAACATATACTATAGGCTTTGAATGGAAATAAACTAAAACTTAATAAAATATTAACTAAATATAATTAAATATTGATAAACTAAAAGGAAACTAATGAATTAGAAATTATGACCAACATAATGGAGGAATTTGAAATGTAAATCAACACTTGACTCTTCAATATTGCTTTGACCATACCTTAAATAAAACCAATACCAAATAACTAAGATGGAACCTGTTAATATTACAACATGGGTAATAACATAAATATCATTGAATTTATACAAGTCTTGAGATAAAAAGTTGAGTTGAATAGTAAGAGACATGGCTGGAAATTTTGGCAAGTCCAATGCAAAAACATACAATCTAGCGAGGATGAAACTGCATGTGGCCATGTAGCACTTTTGACCATAGATCTCGAGCAAGAAAACAAATATGTGTATGTAGACTGACACAGGTTTGATCACATAACACATAGAGGTTATGGATATCTTTATTTAATGTTGATGTCTTTTATAAATAGCACTCATTTTAATGTGGATGTTATAATGTAATGATGTATGAATCATGAGCCAATATGAAAGTCTACAATTTGATCCTACATGGAGTGTAGTCTGATGCAAAAATAATGACATGAAGAAGTGATGGTAGGTGAATTCCATCGATAGATAATAAATCTATACGTATGGCTCAAGCAATTTTGAGGATCCTAAGTAGATTTGAATAAGACACTTGGATGACTTGGGAAAGGATCACGATGCATCTCTATAAGCTAGAAATCTGATGCATGATATTGTGTGCCTAAATGATAATAAAGAGATGTGATATAACTAGGTGTTAATTAGAACATATAAGAATATAATGAGTGCAAAAATAGATGATATCTCTAGATCCTCCATAAATTTGTAATAAAAAACATGAGATATATTTGAATCTCAAATTTGATAGGCATTTTGAGAGTCTACCTAAAGTATCAAAATAATCTCTACCATCCACAATGACAAAACATAGTGTAAATGCCCCTTCACACACTCTCATAGTCCCATAGTCATAGTTGATCTGATAAAAATGTTATGTATTAGAGGAGCTAATACACAAATTTAACTCATGCACTGATCGATAACGCTGAACACACAGAGATAAATTTTCAACACAACATAATTATATTCTATATACTCTCTAATTATAAAATAATATGGGAGTTACATATTTATAAGAACCTCATTCTTATATTCTCTCCATCAATTTCTCTCCCAAAATCTCTCATGATGATACAAACCCTATTTACGATATATTGTTATAACCTATAACAATATAATATATTCAAACCTATATTCATAATATTGTTTATAACATTATTACTACCAAATAACTTATTACTATTTATCTATCAATAAATACAAAATGTAAAAGCTAATCCCTAACATCAATAATACAACCTCTGTACCATAGACCAAAGAGTAAGGTGTGGCTTGAGTCGGTATGTGTACACTAGTTCAGTATGCCCATAGAACATATACCATCTATTGGTGTCAATCAATGCTCTATCATTCAACTATTTTGCCAAGTATTTTTACAATTGTTTTATTTGTTTCATCTACCTATCCATTACCTTTCAGGTAATAAAGTGTGGAAAATGTATGTTAATTTTATATTTACTACAAAATTGTTTGACCATTTTGTTTTTAAAGGATGATCCATTATTGGAAATGATAGTTGAATGAATACTATAATGGGAAATAGTATTAGTCATAAATGTGTTTTGCTAATTAATAAGGTGTTATTAGGGTTATAACAAGTGTATATTATATTGTGTGATTATTTATCACCTCAATCTTATACACTTGTAAAACTCAGACCTTATAGGTTCCTATTAGTTATACACATGCTTTGCTTCCACAAGTCTTGATTATACTCTATCTTCTTCCCCTTGACCTATTTCTTAGTCTAACTAGCCTTATATTAATGACATAGATATCTTATTGTACCCATAATTCTAAAATTATACTTATCTTACACCTCTACAAGTTCTGAGCCTATACTTTCTCTCCTACTCCCTAGACACTAACATCTAGGATAGAAAGTAACATTGACATTACTGTCCTGACCTAACACAAGTGTCCAATGCCCTAAAATAATCTAATTTTAAAAATAAATGTATAAAAATGGTCAACCCATGTGATTTAATGCGAGTTATATTTTAATAGGATTAGTATAAATACACTATCAACCCTCATTTATTCCTCACCTAGTAATCAAACCAAAAGAGCGCTATAGTTAATAAAAGCTTTCCTATTCTACCCTATTATGATTTTATTCAAATTAATAACCTAACTATAGGTTTGAAGTACTAAATGAGTAGCCGTAAGGTTTTATTTTCCAATTTATAAGCTAGGTCACTATTATACTTGTTTTACACGCATTGCATGATTCACACATAAGCCAACATGTAGGGGAGAACTACATGAGTATGAGGCCTTCTTCTAAAGTATTGGATATGTAGGTAGTGACATTTAATAGTGGGGTCATTATGGGTTATATTGACATAATTTTCCCATTAATCCATTTTTCACCAAGGTCACTTTTAAGATGGAAATCTAGGGTTTTTCCATTTCACTAGGAGTGATAGTCCATGAGCTAGAATTGAATGCACTAGAGTGAAGATGAAGCCAACCCCAAAATCATCCAGGTGGTATCATCTTGTTTTATATGATATTACATATAGGAAACTAGATTAAAACTTAGATAGTAACATTGACACAACCATCCTAGGCTGACATAACTATATAGAGAGCCAAAGACTCCTAGAATTGTCTTCCCACCTAATGTTTTCTTGTAGCAGATCCATATCTTCATTAACATTATAAAAAGCTAAGTACCTCATTTTTTTCATTTTTATATCTATCATTGTTTTACTTTCCATTAATAGCTTATCTTAGTTTAGTAAATTCAACATATGGTACATCTAAGTTTAACACATTAATTAGCTTGTTATAAATATGATATTTACCCTTGTGCCCTATCATTTATATATCCTTAACCCTATCTACCCAAGTAGGATTCCACAATAAAAATTAGGGTTAAATATTTGGTGAACATGATCTTTAAACATCAAACCTTAGGTTAGGTTGTTCTAATTTTTTAGATTGTTATACTTTGTTGAAAATTTTAAACTTTTCATTTTTGAAGCAGTGGAAAATGTTAGTGAAAAAATATGATTCCAAATGGAGGATAAAAAAGAATTGATTAATCATATTAAATATAAAAAGGAATTAAAAAATACACTTTTTTATGTTATAAGATATGAAATAAGTAAAAAAGATAAAGACAAGGTTGCCTTACCTAGTAATGGTGAATCTTTGAATGTAATATAACTCAACCCACTCTTATGTGTTTTAACCTTTATTTATTGAAACTATTATTGATAAATATTTTATGAAATTACCCATTATTTCAACATAAATACCAATTTTAATGCCTGTTATAAATCAAAACATGTTTCGATCCCCTGTGGTGACTGCTCAAATTGCTAATCAAAATCCCATTGGGCCTACAATTCAATCACTCATTCAAGTCATAAATATCTTTCAATACAAGGTTATAAACATTAAACAAAATGATTAAAAGTATTCACATGCCATAGATTCACAATATGTGTTGCATAACCCTCTTATGCTTGAAATCTCTTTTCACCCTTTGCCTACTACATTTTTTGCACCTAATTTCACATTTTATGATGAAAAGGGTGATCCTGAACAACATATTTGAATCTTATATACAACATGCCTTGATTATTATCTAATGATAAAATTTTGACCAAAATATTTCCAAGGAGACTTAAGGACTATGATTTGAGGCATTTTTATGACTTACCTCTCCAATCCGTAAAAGCATTCAAACCTCTTGTATATCAATTTTTGGAACACTTTTATATTAATATTATAGATAAGGTTTTGTATCCTCAAATTTTAAAGATAAAATAAGGAACCAATGAACCAATAAATGAATATGTCTTGAGACATAAGACAATGATAGCGAAAATGACCAATCCTATGGTAAACAAAGAGTTATAAAACATATTCAAGCAAAGTTTTATTTCTCCTTTACATGAGTCCATTGTTTTTAAAAATTTCAATCCAATCTTTCAATGACTTATGCCATGTTGTAAGGGACTATGAAAATAATCTTATGTAATTGAATAATGTCAAGTATGTAGCAAACACACCAGAAACATTTACATCTAGTACAAAATTTACAATCAAACTAAGTTATAAGGTAAAACCTCCTAAGCCTAAAAAGGAAACCACCACCATGGTTAACACAATTGCACAACAACATAATATTATTTTCCTATTTAATGTACCAAGAAGATAATTTACATGTTTACCTGAGCCTCCTGCTTTATTACTCTCATAGTTTCTAGAGTGTCATCTTATATCTCTACCTCCTCCTATAGAGGTTGATGTAAATAGACCTCTACCCAAAGTATATTATGAAAATGCTTATTGTGACTATCACTAAGGTCCTAGGCATTATATGAAAAAATGGTTTACTTTGAAGCATAAGATCTAGGACCTCATCAATGACCAATGTATTAAATTTGATGATCCTC
This sequence comes from Torreya grandis, assembly GCA_037957365.1. NCBI lineage: Eukaryota > Viridiplantae > Streptophyta > Pinopsida > Cupressales > Taxaceae > Torreya > Torreya grandis. The sequence continues at coordinate 958,269 of JARHVA010006189.1, read as the reverse complement.
CAAAGGAATCTAATTCACAACCTATGGATCACTATAAGTAAAAAATATTTAAAAATCCTTTACAAGACCATTATAAGAAGGAACCAAAAGTCCAAATGGAATATAATTCACATACTCCATATTATTATGTACACCCACTAGATGGGGTTATTGCTACTTACATGTGACATATACTTCCTATAGTTAAGAAATCTACCATTTCATTTGATGACAATAAAATTAAGGATGATGAATTTGATGTTTATTCTTTATTCATTAGAGCATACTTTGATAAATACCCCATACACAATGTTATGATTGGTAATGGTGAAAGCAAAAATGTTTATAGCATGACATTTATTACACATTTGGGTTATACTCATCATGATTTATACCATCTGCTAGATCAGTCAAAGTATTCGATAGGACCTCTCAAAAGGTTCTTGGCAAGATTAATCTACCTTTATAGGTTGGTCTTGCATATGTGGTTACTACTTTCTTAGTTATACATTTTATAGGTGTCTTTGACATGTTTTTGGGATGACCTTGGATAATACGCTTCTATTAGTATCTTCTACAGTGTATGTGTGTGTTAAGTACATTCATGCTAATTAGGTAATTTCAATTTTCAATATTCCTTATGAGCATCCTCTTGAATAAGATAAATTCATACCTACTATCAACCCTATTAATGCTAATTCACCATAAAATGGTAAGTAACACACAATCCCCTTTATTAGGTGGCCAATACTAGAGAGACCCTTATATCAGAGATAGATAGTGGGTTTTATGAATTCCTCATATTTTATGCACCATATTCAGATATCTATCTTCCTACTATTGATATTCTAAAGAAACCTTAGGTTATATAGAGATGGGTTCTAAGAACCCCTATTCATTCTATTGGTACTTCATGACCTCAAATCCTTACTATACATACACCGAGCATCATAAATACTACAATGACATATATTTTACCTATACATGCTCCTTGGTAGTACCACCAATTTATTACACTAGATATGAGTTGGGAGATACCTATGATCATCCTTTGGATGAGATCATAAGATGATAATTTATTTTCAAAAATACCAAAAAAATTAAAAAATACATGAACAAATATAAAAACATTTTTGGTACCTACATATTTTATTCACTCCTTGGCATCTCTATGTTCGATCCATGTTGAGGACTAGCCTATCATTTACTCCTACATGCACATATATAGGCATACATAGATACATGATATAATCTTATTTAAAATGTTGGCCTTTCCTTCTACTCACATCACCAAGACATTGAGGGCATCCATATTCTATGATCTTGATACACATAGGTTATATGATTTGATGATGACTCCACACTATCATGTTTAAGCTTACATACATACTTACACATGCCTTATACATACTTATATCTTTTACATGGTAATTAATATGTTATGTACTTAATTTTTTTTGCTAAAACATTTTATCTATAGGCCACTATGAGAAGTTTAAGTTGGTTCCTTATGATTTTCCTTTACAAACTTACCTGAGTGTTTTGCCTTGCTCTTGTATTACTTATTTAAACATTTTAATATTCTCCATTTTATGTGGCCCCAATGCCTATGTTTACCTTCTTGGACATTTAAATATGCCTTTTCCTTCTTAGACATTTGAATATGTCATTACTTATTGTTTGTACATCTGAATATGTCATTCATTACTTTGTGGATATTTGACTAAGTCATGTTCATTCAATTTTACAACATTTGAACATGCCCCTTATTTACAATCTCCTTAGACCATTAATTTTGACTTGATTTTGAATGTTCTTGTGTGTGTGCTTGTTTACTTGTTGAGCTTATAATATTACTATCTAGATGTTGTAATGATCTTTGTCATGCATATTAGGCCTACATGTGATTAAATTAGTTCTATGTGTTTTAATGATACATTTATCTAGACATATTTACTTATATAAATAAATATATATATATATATATATATATATATATATATATATATATATATATATATTATATGGTTACATTCACATAATTTACATTTGTCTTACCCTTTTGAGGTGAGGTAACTTTTAGGTACTATTTTTCTTTCACCTCAAAGGGGGTGAATATTAGTGGAGGCATGATTGGGAATCATGTTTTCCACACTTTGCATAGTTCTCATATTCAATTGGGGCATGTCATATGGACATGGATCCCACTCATTCATAGGTTTAAAATTATAATGGTATCATGATTTGAAATCATGTACTCCACATTTATTTAGTATTTGGTACTTATGCCAATTTATAGAATCAGTGAGGGTATGTGATATAGACATGGATTACACACATTCATAGTTTTCAAATTCAATGGGGGCATGATTTGGAATCATGTTATCCACATTAATTTAGTTTGGTATTTATATAAATTCAATATTTAGTGGGGGCATGCTTTAGAATCATGTTATCCACATACTTAGTATTCAAAATCTCTAGTCTATAGTAGGGGCATGGTTTGTAATAATGTCCTCCACATTAGAACTTATATTAGTTTTATATTTCTCCATATATAGTGGGGGAATGATTTGTAAATATGTCCTTCACACTTACAAATTTATTTGAATTAGACAAAACACACAATTGTATCATTTAGATTCATAGCTGTGGTATAATTCTAAACATGGTACCATTATTATACATAGTTTCAAAATGCAACATATCTAAGGTACATATGTTATACAACATGTGCCTAATATTTCAAAATCCAAATCAATCTCAAATTCTAAAACTATTACATGTACTAATACCCTATGGATTTTTATGGGATTTAGTGAGGTAATCTATTGCAATAGTTAGTTCACCTTTTGGTATGGTTAAGGTGATTAAATCACTCAATCTTGCCAAGTTTTTAGTTTGGACTTTATCATCCAGACTAACTAGGTTATAAGTATCATTTGGTTACATGATTGAGCTAATATCAATTATTAGGTGGTAACTCATGTTTCCTAAAAAATTGGGGGAATTTGCCTTACAAAATATCTCTCTATCTCCTTGGATATATCCTTCTATGTTTATCCTAATCTTAGTTTCTTATCCTTGCAATGATATGATTTTTGAAAAAAACAACTTGCCAATAGGAAAGGTGGATACATCGACACACATGTATACTCCTAAACCTTGTTATTTCAATTTAAATCTATTTCAATTAATTTTAACCCAAATTATATACATTTATTATACATTGTAACATGCTCTTGGTTGTATTTTAGTCTTTAGCAAAGCATTCAAATTCAACTCTAGCAAATCCCACAAGTTCAACTCAAGTAAAGACAAGGTGTGATTACACACCCAATTACTTATTCATTTCATTTAAACTAATAATTTCATTACTATATTAAAGGGAGGGTAAATTTAGATGATATTTTATAATTATGTATCATCTCAATCATGTAAACTTGGAAAACTCAAACCTTGGATATTTCTTTTAGTTCTATACATGCCTTGCATCCACAAGCCTCACATCTACTATATCTTATGCCCCTTGGACTATCTCTTATTCCAAATAACCTTATATTTATGTAAAAAACATCCTATAATACATAGAATTCTTAAAATTTAATTATATTACACCTAATTAAGTTTTGAGCATATACCTAATCTCCTGATCCTTGGACAATAATGTCCAAGATAGATGATATCATCATCATTATTGTCCTAACTTGATGCAAGTGTCTAGTTACCTAAATTCATATAATTTTAAAATTAAACATATTAAAATGTTCATCCCAAATTCTTTAATAAATTTATGTCTCGATAGGATTGGTATAAATATAATATCAACACTCATTCATTCCTCCCTAACAATCAGAACAAAAGAGTACTAAAGAAGCACTCAAGTTACCAAACACTTTTTTATTCTTTCCTACTCTAATATTAGTCAAAGGGATAGCCCAAATTTATTTTACGTAAGGTCACAATCACATTGAAGATAGAAAGATAGGATTTTTCCATTTCACCAAGAGAGACAATCCATGACCAAGATCTGAATGCACCTTATTGAAGGTGAAGCCAAACCCAAAATCGTCTAGGTGGTCACATACTTTATTATATAATATTATGTATAGGACACTAGTGTTTAAATTATACAATAATTTTGACACAACTATCCGAAGCTGATGTAATTGTCCATAAAGCCAGAGACACCAAATCTAGAATCTGACAACTATTCCAAAACTATGTTCTCACCTAATTTCTCATTATACTAGAAAAAAATTTAATTAGCATCATAACAAAATAAATACCTCATTTTATGTCATTTATATATATAACATAGTTATACTCTACATTAATAGCTTATCTCAATTTAATAAATTCAACATATGGTAGATCTAAGTTTAGCACATTAATTGGCTTATTACAAATTTGATATTCACCCTTGTGCCCTATAATTTATATATCCTTAACCCTATCTACTAAAGTAGTATTATATAATCATAATTAACACATTATTACACCAAATTTATTAGTATACACTAAGTGGGAAGCTAGGGCATAAGGGTCCAATGCCCTAAAGTACTAATAATATTGCTCTTGAAAATATCATCTAGAATGTTCTTAAAAACATAAATGTGCATATTATTGATAAAATTTATTCAATATTGTAGTGAATTTTACCAATAATAAAACAAAAATAAAAATATTTAGTTATTCTTGAACTAAGAATGTTTCATTCTCCCTTATTTCCTTTCACAATCTAAACCCTGAGGGTTATACAAATCAAACATGGAAAACATTTTATTTTATCTTTGAACATAATGACTTCAAAGTTACAATTCACTTATATACATTTTCCTTGTATTATGAAATATTAACTAATAATTTAAAATTAATATTGAAAATAGTAGTCTTATGAGTCACCTCAATGATATACTACAGGAACATGCATCAACAGAAATCCATGCATAGTCCTTTCAATTATACAAATAACTTAATAAGATTTAACAAAGAGTATCAAGATTTATTCAACAACAACATCCATAAATATAATTATATCTAAAATTAAGCATTAATGGTCCATAACTATTTGAATTATCAAATCTCAAAACTAAGTGAAATGTATTTTGATTATCAACTACAAAGAGAATAATGAAATCATTCACTATACCTATTTACTCATGATGCATAGTCTTAAATATAGTAATTATATATTTTAAACTAATATACACCATTCAACATTATTTTTATGGTCACACAATGGCATACACAACTATTCATAAACAAACTTCAAATCATGAAACTATACAAGATTATATCTAGCATGCAATCCAACACAGTGAGTCAAATAAACATAGTACACCCAAATACATAAATACATGAAAAATCTGAATTATTAACAAAAAAATTTATTTTAAAACATATTTATCATTTATATCATAATAAGGAAGAGATCAATATGAAATAACATAGTATTCATGCATACATAACTCAACTGTGCACACTAATATGAGTTCCATACCATATATCTTATTTTTTTTCAAACTTGCATTCAACTCAAAACACCATACACCAATAAAAATAAATAAATTAACACTACAATAATTCTTTATAAAAAAAATTACACCATATATTTTCCATTAAGGATTACATAGTGGTCTAGATCCTCAACGATCATTTTTGGGCCACTGCAAATCCTTTTTTCTCAATTAAAACAAAAGATGATACATATACTCTTTATCAAATGAATACACCTTATTAATTATAATGTACTCCATAGGGTTTATAACACATTATGTTACTGCAACCAGTGTTATTTATTTTACATTTGACTCATCCAAATTTTTTTAATAATACACTAGGATAAGAAACCATTCATACTATTATAATGTTAACCTTGTTTTTAAATGAATACATAGTTATAAAACCATATTCAAACACTTTTACTAGAAATCATTTAGGGTCATGATTTTTTTTTTAAAATAAATTTCATAATGAATATATTTCAAATAAAATCTTATCCATATGATAAAGATAAGCCTAACCATAGATAGGTTTCTCTATCCACCCCAACCATAAGTTAGAGATGGAAGCAGAAACCTGGTCACAAGTATAAATCACCTACATGAACCACAATAATGATGCAATAATGACCATTTATTTAAGGGTATTAATACATAACACTCCCTAATCAATCTTAATAATTAAACTAAGGGTTTATGATAATGATAATCATAACATACAACTCAAAAACCAAAATACTCAAAACTAGGGTTAAACCAAAATGAACAAACACATAAAACCAAATTTAATTTTCCGTCAAATAAGTAACCCTCTAATTCCATTGAACCTTTTAATTTTACCCATTACCATCTATGGGTGGGTGTAACTATAAGATCTAACCCTACCAAGTATCCTTGACCAAGTTCTATTCAATAATAATTTCCAATTCTATTTAGGAAAGCATTACTTGCAAACCTTAAAACCTTGTTTATTTCAAGTTAATGCACACACCCAATAAAATATTATAGCTAAAACAAACACTTACTTGTTTTATGATGTAATATATACTAATAAAGGGTTTTGGCCTACACATATTCGATTCTCTTTATTTTATTATTTATCCCCATCCTTTCTTTGCTCTTCCTCACCCTTTTTTCCTTGCTACTAACAACTTTATCCATTCTTGATAGTGACATTTCCATTTGGTAGAAATAAGAGTTATATCGAGTGGAAATCCCACTCTAGCTCTCCCAAAATTTATGCATAACTCAATAAAAATACTCCACTTAACTAACATAGAGTTTTAGTTTAAAAACCCTTTCTTCCTCATGCATGATTATTATTTCCATGCAGGCTACCATGCAACGCATCGAGAGCCTTCCAAACAAAATGAAACCCTAATCATCACTTTGAAAAAGTTAACCAACCTAATCATGGTTGGGTAAATTTACTTGACCAATTAAATTTACCATCAACACAATTTTAAGACTTAGGGTTTGATATTAAAATCAACACTTTAGTTACCATGCCTTCAACCTAAGTCCTTTGGCTTATGGTTCAAGCTTCAACCATGATCCAAAAAATTTATGCCCTATCCCTTTATGAAATTTATTAACAGAAACCTATTCATTAGTTTTATTTAGGAACCAAATGAATAATTTCAATGTTTCATTCCTATGACAAACTTTTTTAACCTGGTACTAACCTTACCCGTTCTTGATAGCTCTTTTATTTTAGTGCACAGACCTCAACTGGTCTTAAATAAGGATTTTAAAACTCATCAAAGGTTTCATAACCTTTGACAACCTTCAAGTTGCATCCTAATGTTCACTGCATTCTACTTTTAGAGTGAATTTATGATGTTAGAATGAAATAAATTCACATCCAACTATTTTTTTTGATTTCTTGATTAACCATAAAGAAAAATAAAATGATAATTGTCAACAAATAACCATCTAGCCAATGATTGAACCCAAAATTGGACAATGGATCAAATCATAGAATGATAGATAAAAAGGGCTTGACTCATGGTTTTGGACACTAAAACATTACTTTTATGGTTTACTTGCATACTATATCCTTTCTACCAAACACATAGCTTCTAAATCTAGCCTACACTTATCTATTACATACTTACAATCAAGATAATATAGATATCAATAGTATCTGGTCATAATAAAAAACATAAGATAAAATCATATACTCATATAAAATACTACATGAATGATTATAGTTTAATTTAAACCAATAAAAAATGTTATACAAATCCCCTAATGTTTACAATAAATGTCCACATAACATAAAAATGTTAAAACAATCCTAATAATTAGTCAAAGTCAATGTGCTAATCATGTGTGGTCATGACATCCATCCTTACTTAATAATGGCATTGTCTTTAAGGAATTAAAATAAATGAGGGTAATGTTGTCAAAATATATTTTCATCTTCCCAAGTAACACTCTTTCCTTCCATTTAATCCCATTGGACCAATAGCTTCTACAATTTTATTTTTTCACAACTCAATGTTGTGATGAGTTAGAGTCTTGATAGGATCTACGTGAATTAATTCCTCACCCTCCACCTAAATATTATCCCAATTTAAAATGTGAGATGGATATAAAACATATTTACTTATCAATGCTACATGAGAAATATCATGGATTCTAGATAGAGAAGGAGGAAAATAAATATTATGTCATCAAGTTGATGTTTTCCACTATGCCAAAAGGTCCAACATAATGTGATACTAATTTAATGAATTTTCCAAACTTAATTGAGCTTTTCTAAGCTCTTAATCTGAGAAACACCTTTTTCAAAACTTTGAATTCTCTAGTTGATCTTTTAAAATCTAGATAGTTAATCTATCAATCAAAATTAGCTTTTAATATTTATTATAATTTCCATTTGTTCATCATAATCTTTTAAACTTCTAGACAAACAAACACATGGTTTTCCAAGCTCTCCCATCCCAATGGAGTTCTACATTTACATCCATATAATGCTTCAAATGGATCCATATTGATTACTAAATGGTAGGTGTTATTATAAAAAAATTATACCAAGTGCAAGAAATCATCCAACTTATATTGTTGATCTATGACATACATTCACAATATGTCTTCAACAAACATGCTTATCTTTTTAGTCTATCCATACATTTTTGGATGATATGCTAGATTTAAATTTAGTTTTGTACCAAAATTAGCCATCAAAGTTTGTCAAAACTAAGAAGTGAACATTTTATCTCTATTTGAAATGATCACTTCTGGTACACCATGAAGATGTACCACTTCACAAATATTTTAGAAAGAATGAAAGCATCATCTATGATATTCATAGTAATAAAGTGAGTCACTTTAGTGAGTTTCTCAATCACAACCAAGATTGCATTTGTTACAATAATTAGGCAATCCCATGATGAAATACATAGATATGATAACCCATTTCATTTATCTAATGTCATGAGGATAAATTAAGCCTAAAATATGACCATGTTAAACTTTAACACATTGGCATTCAAATCACTTAGTTACATAAGCATAAACATCTTTATTTACCCCAACCAAAAATATAGCTCTTCTAGCTCTTGTAATTTTATTGACTCCTAAGTGTGCGTAATGAGGTGTAACATGCACCTCATTCAACAATTTATCTCTCATATTCCTTGAATTTGGGATAAAAATTCTACCTTTGTGTCTTAGCAAACCATCTAAATCAACTAAAAAATCTGAATCAAAACTTTTTGTTTTAATTTCAGCACATATTTTAAGGCACTTATAGTTAGATTTATGTTGTGCAAGTAATTTTTTAAAAAAATTTGACTAAAAAATAGAGAGGGAAACAAGGTAGGTTACCTACTTAATGAATCAACCACTCTATTTTATTTTCCTTTTAAATAATCAATATTAGTATCAAAGTTACTAATTAATTCTAGCCATCTTCTTTGCCTTGCATTCAACTCATCTTGAGTACACAAGTGCACAAGGCTATGATGGTCTGGTTTAGTCTTAAAGCATTTTCCTAACAAAATATATTTCCATTGTTTTAAGATATGAATAACAATAATATTTCCAAATCATGAGTGGGATGATTCTACTCATGGTTTTTGAGTTTTCTAGACTCATAGGCAACTACCTTGCCATCTTGAGTCAAAATAGCTCCAATTCTCACCTTACAGGAATCAACCCATATTTCAAAATTTCCATTTGAGTTTGGTATATTCAAAATAGGAGTTGAAGTTAACAGATGTTTTAGCTCTTTAAAATTTTATTCACACTTAGAAGACCAATAAAATTTATTCCCCTTCCTTTACAAAGAATTTGTGGGGTGAAAAATCCTTAAAAAGCCTTACACAAACCTCTGATAATACCCAACAAGCCTCATGAAGCTTTTCACCCTATGTACATTTTTGGGATTTGACCACTCATTAATGGCTATAATCTTTTTAGGATCAACCTTAAGTCCTTCTTTGGAAATCACATGTCCTAAGTAGTGAATTTTAGATTGAAAAAAAGAGCACTTGGACAACTTTTTGTAAAACTTATGATGCCTTAAATGTTATAACACCAACCTTAAGTGTTGTTCATACTCCTATTCATTCTTGGAATATATTAGAATGTAATCTAAAAATAGAAACACAAATTTGTCAATAAAATATTGAAACACACTATTCATTAAATTCATAAATGTTACAGGAGCATTTGCTAGTTCAAAGGGCATGAATATAAATTCATAATGTCCATATCTAGTTATAAATGTAGTCTTATGGACATCCTCATCTTTGAGGCAGATTTGATTATACCCTAATCAAAGATCTACCTTTGAAAATTTAGTTGTTCCTTTTATTTAATCAAAAAGGTCATCTATGTGAGGAATGTGATACTTATTCTTGATTGTGACATTATTGAGTATTTTTTAGTTAGTGCATAATCTGAGTGTCCCATCTTTCTTCTTAAAAAAATAATACTAGAGCTCTCCATGGTGACACTCTAGGATGTATCTTTCTCTTCTCGATTAATTCTTGAAGTTGAACCTTAATCTCTCTTAAATAAACCATGTTCATCCAGTAAGGTGCCTTAGATGTAGGTGTTGTTCCAAGCATTACATCTATAGAAAAATAAAATATCATTTTTAGAGGTAACCCTAGAATTTCTTGCAAAAAAATATCTACACATTCTTCTAGAACTAGGTAATCTTAGAGTATGGTGGTTGTTCCCTCCACTATTTCATTTGACTTAAGAGCATACCACTGACACCCCTTTATATTATCTTTTCTAAGTTGTATGGTTGAAAGGATTGGTGGAGTT